>AWWV01006864.1:0-19583 GCA_001974805.1 Corchorus capsularis
AGCATGGAAAGGGTGATCAAGGGCTGCAAAGAAGCGTGGACAAGTTTAAAGGAGAGAATGGAATCGCAATTCACCAAGAAGATGCCATTAAGATGCCATTTGATCCTTTGAAGATGCCATTAGGTCCGATGACAAGAGCAAGAGCGAAGAGATTCAAGGATGAACTCATGGGCCTTGTTCGAACTCATCTTGAAGACTTGAAGACCATTGAAGTTCAATTGAAGAGCTTTGGTGATGATTTGGGCAAGAATTTACAAATCAATTACAAGTTCATCACATTGCTTGCTATTGATTCTAGATGGCCGGATTGACATCATGGCATGAGCCCATTATCATTAGTTATCTTTGTTTGGGCTTAATTCTATCTTAGATTAGCTTATTTTTAAGTTTGGACCTTATTTGGATTGGGCCTTGGTTGACTAAGTCCAATCCTTGTTTAATTATGTCTTTATTTCCTTTTCCTAGTTGGGCAAGGACTAGTTTTTCCCTAGCCCTTATATTTGGACGAAAATTAGGATTTATTTTAGGATTTTGGTTGACCCTATCACTATATAAGGCCACCAATATCTCTTGTAAAAGTAGAAGCTAAGTTAATCAATAAAGTTGAGAGGTTTATACCCACATCGATTTCTTGGCTTCATTGTTCTAGTTTGAGCAAACTTAGGGTTCTTCATCTTGTAGAGTCCTAGCAAGCAATTAGGTTGAGATAACTTAGTTGTTTGTGAATCTTGTGATCTTGAGAATTCAATTGCAGGTCTAATTGAGTGCTTAAGGCCGACGAAAGAGGAGGGATAGCTTTGTGAAGATCATCGACATACAAGTCTAGGAGTTGAAGAAGTTCAAGTCGACTTTGGTGGATATTCAAATTGGATTTTGAATCTAATACAACTAGATTCGTATCAAACCGGGCCCCCACTTAGGACAGTGAGTTTGCGCAAACTCACTGTCTAAGTAGGGGCCCAGTTGACCCCAAAGAGGGGGCCTGGTTGGCCCCCAAGTGGGCCCCCGATTGGGGGTCAAGTGGGCCCTCGATTCCCGGTTGTGCCTTACGAAATTTTTAGCTATTTTTCCCACTGTTCCAATTTTTAGGTATTCTTATGTAAACTTGACGGAGCAATAATAATTTAGAAAATATAATCTAAATATACTCTAAATAATCTTACCAGTGTAAATATACTCAAAACACTACTGAAATACATTTGCTTGAGCTTGTCATTCTGCTAGCCTAGTGCGATATCTTGCATCACAACCGTCAACAGAACGTTCATGGTGCTGGTACCACCAAACGACAATAGGAGGTACAGGAAAATTACCGACTAAATCTATACGAATATAGTGTTTATAATTGCCTAAGTGGACAATATAGATCTCCCTAGTCGGTCCCGTTTCCCTAGAGGGTGCACGTAAAGGCAATACAGTACAACAATTTATTAAAGAACGACGTTCCACATATGCAAAAAAAAAAAAAAAAAAAAAAGAAAGACTGCTGCATTGAAAAATGTAGCAATAGGGAACAAGTCACAAACCACTGCCATCAAGTGGTTACTTCGACACTGACCTCCATCCCATTGAATACGTCGGATAGCTGCATGGATTCCACCTGGTTCTCCTACGTACATATGTCGGTATGTATCTTGGTGTGCAAAAAGCTCGTTTGCCAGGCAATATCTCACCATCGGCCATTCTTGTTGAGTGTTGAAAACGAAGGACGCTACCACACGGAATCCACAGTTGCCATCCGCTTCGACATCAAGGTATGATCGAATGAATGACTTAATCATCTCTAGGATTCGACTACAGTAGAAGTATTTGTCGATGTCAGTCCCACTTCGACCTGTAACAATAATGTTAAACATTGAGTTAAAAACAGTTGCCTAAACATGAAAAAAAAAATACAAAGCACAAAAGTTATCTGTACCATCTTGAGAGCAATAATTATGGACGAATGACAAAGAGCTACGCCCACGACCAGTGGAAGAGCTACGGCCAGTACTGGACCGACCACGGCCACGACCCATCTCACTGTACTCCCACGCACTCGGATCACGTCTGGTCGATGTACTGCCCCTCGGTCGACCTCTAACATTCGTGTTCACCTCCGGTTCAAGATGGCTGTGGATGATACGAGAAACGCTGCGAACTGTAGCAGGATCGCTTGCTCTGATTTCATCAACAAGTGACTGAAAATACCGGTGATGCTCCGACACATCATCAGCTCCGAGAAAATCCTCAGCTTGCTCAACCTGATCACCTATATCAAGTGTTCTCCAAAATATGTTGATGCGATCGAGACCTAAATTAGTCTGAGTATCCATGGTAGTCTTAAGCTCACAAGCACAAGGAATGTCATGCGTTCTCCTCATCACACAACCGCAATAATCATACACTTCATCGGCCAATTCTCTCATCTGTTGTCGCTCAATATCAAGCAATTCCAAACAGTGATGTGCAACTTTAAGTTTCAGATAGCTAAATGGAAGGCCTGAGTAGCGGGGACCTGTTTTACGTCTCAATTCTTCAATTGACTTCCTGATAATGAAACATAAAGGGTTTTAAAAATAACCCTAAACAATAATAGCACCAAACCCATTAACATCCAGTAACATATGAACCTGATCTCAACAAGTTGATTTTTTATTGTCGTGTCCACATGCTTCCACATTGTATCCAAACCACCAGTGGACGAGTTCAGCCAGTGCTTTAACATAGAGTGTGCACTCTCCACTCTACAGGTAGTAGTGTTGCCGAAATGTCACACATTGTTCGTCCACGCGTGAACGAACTTCTCCTTGTGCACTAACCATGTATCCTGAACATAAGATACCACCTGCGGGAATAATAAATGCATAGAACAATATGATGCGCCCAAGGCTTATCATGGAGGGAATGATGCGCCAAGGACTTATTATGGACTTGAAGACAAGCATGGAGAGCATGGAAAGGATGATCAAGGGTTGCAAGGAAGCGTGGACAAGCTTAAAGGAGAGGATGGAATCGCAATTCACCAAGAAGATGCCATTAAGATGTTATTTGATCCTTTGAAGATGTCATTAGGTCCGATGACAAGAGCAAGAGCTAAGAGATTCAAGGGTGCACTCATGGGCCTTGTTCGAACTCATCTTGAAGACTTGAAGACCATTGAAGTTCAATTGAAGAGCTTTGGTGATGATTTGGGCAAGAAATTACAAATCAATTACAAGTTCATTACTTTGCTTGCTATTGATTCTAGATGGCCGGATTGACATCATGGCATGAGCCCATTATCATTAGTTATCTTTGTTTGGGCTTAATTCTATCTTAGATTAGCTTATTTTTAAGTTTGGACCTTATTTGGATTGGGCCTTGGTTGACTAAGTCCAATCCTTGTTTAATTATGTCTTTATTTCCTTTTCCTAGTTGGGTTTGGACTAGTTTTTCCCTAGCCCTTATATTTGGACGAAAATTAGGATTTATTTTAGGATTTTGGTTGACCCTATCACTATATAAGGGCACCAATATCTCTTGTAAAAGTTGAAGTTGAGTTGATTAATAAAGTTGAGGATTATTTTCCCAAATTGATTATCTTAGTTTCATTGTTCTAGTTTGAGCAAACTTAGGGTTCTTCAATCTTGTAGAGTCCTAGCAAACAATTAGGTTGTGATTGCTTAATTGTTTGTGAATTTTGTGATCTTAGGTGTTCAATTGCAGGTCTAATTAAAGACTTAGGGCCGACGAACGAAGAGAGCTTGCTTTGTGAAGGTTGTAGACATACTTGTCTAGAAGTTGAAGAAGTTCAAGTCGACTTTGGTGGATATTCAAAGGATAGATTTGAATCTAATACAACTAGATTCGTATCACAATATAAATAACCATAACAATAATAATAACATTACACACAAATGCTATGACTAATAATAAATAATACCACCTGGGAATTGTAACCCCACCAATCTCTCGGCAATTCAACTGTTCTGTTGTTTTACATTTCTATTGGGGCTTCCAAGATCTGTCTAAAGATGCCGTGCTTGAATGCATCAGCGATGCCCTTGTTTTCACCACAAAGTTTGTAGACTCTATCTCCAATATCCTTGTAGATGTGCCACGTGCAAAGCAAGTGGGGAGTTTGTGGAAAAACTCTCTAATCGGTCTTATCAGCCCCAACTCCCGGTCAGTCACAATCACTGTCGGATGCACATCAGGACAAATCAAATGCCTCAGCCTTTCCATGACCCAACGATAACTCCCTTGTCTCTCATCCTTCATAATAACATATGCTATCATGAAGTTCTTGTTAGTTGGAGTCATCCCTGTGATTTCAAAAAAAGGCATCTTGTATTTGTTGGTTTTGTAGGTTGTATCAATGCCAATGAACCAGGGGAAGTTTCGCAATAAAGCAAGAGAATTTGGATGTTCCATAAACAAATGGGTCAACCAGTTGGTTTCTTGGTCAGCTATCGTCTCATAAACATAATTGCTTGCCCTCGCTTGATGAAACAACTCACCAATAACATCTCTACCTTCTAATTGCTCCACTCGGATTTCATTTCTATAGTTGTACACCTGTTTTCTGGTAACGTAGTCATGTGGCACCTGATTCAGAATAGTCGTGTGAACAACAGCCAGCGTTGATAGAGCCTTGTCCCGCACAATTTTTTTTGAATCCGCACTAAGTCCACTCATCTATCGATACCCCTCCGGATAAACAGTCAAAGCATGGTTGTGCATACCCTTTATACCAGGATATGCTACAACTGTCCACCTGTTACTATGACGCGATACTTTGACCGCGACCCGGAAAGGCATTTACACACTTTGGTCTTTGTATTCTTTCGAACGGCAGTATCCAAATCTCTCGAAATCCCCCTGTACCGTTCACCACGGAAACATCTCAATATCTTCCTCCTACCGTCATCTTTGTGAGAAGAAATTACTACCTCGAAATGATTTATAATTGCAATTTCTTTGCACCATTAAATTGCATCAAATTCGGTCGCAAAAGTTTCATCAGTCACAAAGATTGGACTGATTATACCATCACCGCCAAAATTTTCCAACTCAACCTGTAAAATTTAAATACCAAATATTACTTTAAAAAAAATTACGCGGTGCCGTCCTACCAGGGGGGTTTGCACTCGTCCGGTGCCGCCCCAGAAGGGAGGCAAGCACGGTGCAAACTGCCCTAATAGGACGGCATTCCATGGTGAAGCCGCCCCAGGAGGGCGGCATGCGACGGAGAAACCGCCCAACTAGGGCGGCTTCACATGGTCAGGCCGCACTCCTAGGGCGGTTTCACCATGGGATGCTGCCCCACCAAGGCGGTTTGCACCGTCGCGAGCCTCCCTCTTGGGGCGGCATCGTCATGTCAGCCCCAAATCACCAACAAAATGCCAACAAATTGCATTTTGTTTAACTCGTCATCAGAATTCGGCACGTAATCGTCCATTTCGGGAGTTCTCGGACTATTCTATGTTCGTGATAGCTTGAAGATTTCAGAGGATTTCAGAGAGTGTCAAAAGTTAGAAAATGGACCAAAGGCCGAAAGAGTAAAAAATGGGACGGTGAATAGCAAAAAAGAGGCGATGTTTAGCAACACCCAAACTTTAAAAATTACTCTATTAAAGAGGAGATTGTAATGACATTTTTACCCTTACTTAAAAGCCAAAAATTCCAACTCAAATAGTTTTTTTTTCCAATAACTCCAATCGTTTGTCTGGCAAAAAAAAAGTCGTTGAAGACAGAAAAAAAAATTGTTGTAAAGAAAATGAACAAAATTGTGGGAAGAAAAAAGGAAAGAGCTTGTGGATTCTACCAAAAAAGAGAGACAAACGTTTTTAATATATGAAAATATCCTCATTGTAAACAGGCTTTTCAAAAACCGGCGGCTTTTATTCCTTGAAAATGGAGTTTTGATCAAACAACGAGAATTGAGTGGTTGTAGCTCGAGACTAGGATGAGTATTTAGGGGTCCACCGAAGATGTCGCTAAACATGAGCCCGTCATCGTGATTGTCGAAAATGGAGTTCGGCGACTTGGCGTTGCCGGAAGCGGTATTATTTTCAACTTGTTTTCAACGTATTATTTTCAACTTGTTTTCAACGTGGGTTTTATTGGTTGAAGTTTTAGATGAAAAGAGTGGTGGGTAGATATTGAAAATTGAATTTCATATTAAGGGTAAAAGTATAATCACGATTTACTCTTTAATAATTTTTAAAAGTTCTATTTACTTCTTGTTAATTAATTTTAATTTCAAATGGTATCAATCAATAAATATTTATGGTACACTATCCTTTTTTAACATTTTCCCTTGTTTAAATGGGGTGAGTATTTTTTAAAATTTAGAGACGGATTTCCAAATGGATTAAAGATTGTGTTTCTGAATCCGTGGCAATTTTTAAATTAATTGGGCGCCTTTTGCCAAAAAGAAAGAAATTTTACCAGGCATCTGAATCTCGCGCCTCCTATATCGAAGCAATGAAATCAGAAACGTTTTTTTTTTTTGGAGAAATTTCAAACCAATTTACTTCTGCCCTAATCTTATCCTTCCATTTTTAGATTTCACCTTCCCATCGATTCCCTGGCTTTTTCCCTCGGCCTTTGTTTTTGCGAAACCCATCTGTCCGTCAGAATCCACTTCTCTTCTCTTTCTCATTATCCCTTTCTTTTCACTTGCTTTGCACTTTCCGATTTTCCCAAAGTAATGGCTTTTTAATTGTTTAAATAAGTTTTTTTGACTTAGAAATTTTCGGTGGGGAAATAAATTGAATCGACTATTTCCTGGCTAGTCGACATTTATTAGACAGTATCAAAACGATGAGTTTTGATTTAAGTATTAGTAGTAAGATAGTTGTCAGTTATGAGTTAGTTAGAAAGTTAAGCTTGAGCTATGTATATATAGGCTTAGCATTCATTGTAAAAGATACACTTAATTTTTCTGTTGTTTCAACATTTTCCTAATATGGTATCAGAGAATTTAATTCTCTCTCTGACAGTTAATTTTCCGCTGCTTTCATTTTCTTTTTCCTTTTTCTTTAGTTTTCCTAAGAAACAAACAGGTTTCTTTCTTTTTGTTTTTACTTCAGATCTTTTTCGATCTGCAATTTTCTTTCGATCTTTGCATAGATCTATCTTTGCTTCTTCATTTTTAAGCTTTCTTGCTTCAATGGCAACCTCTAATGGTACATCATCTTCAGTTCTGGTTGCTTCTCGGCCTGAAGATTTTCCGTGGAGTCCTTACTTCATTCATCCTAGTGAGAATCCTACATTGGTTCTTGTTTCTTCTGTTTTGACTAGCCCAAACTTTCATTCTTGGCAACGAGTTATTAAGATGGCACTTTTGACTAAGAACAAGCTTCATATCATTGATGGTTCGATGGAAATTCCAGCTCGTACAGATCCTCTGTTTTCTGCTTGGCAAAAAAGTAATAACCTTGTAATCTCCTGGTTAGTGCATTCTGTATCTTCTTTGATTGCACAATCGATTATATGGTTGGAGTCTGCTGTTGATATCTGGAACGATCTGAAATCTAGGTTTTCGCAGACTAATTCTTTTAGGATTTCAGATTTGCAAACTGAGATTTATGGTTCTAGTTAGGGTTCTTTGAGTGTTCATGAACATTTTACCAAACTTAAGGTTTTGTGGGATGAATTGAATGTGTTGCGTCCAATTACTTCTTGTTCTTGTCTTCCTAGTTGTTCTTGTACCTTGGCTAAGAAGGTCAAAGAGTTTCATGAAAATGATCAAGTCATCATTTTCATTAAAGGGTTGTCTGAAGCCTATGCGAATGTAAAAACTCAGATCTTGCTCATGGATCCATTGCCTTCTTTAAACAAGGTTTATTCTCTTGTTATTCAACAAGAGTGTTCTGTTTTTGTTGCTGTACCAAGTTCTTCAGAAATCACTGCAATGGCAGTTAAGGGTGGTCCTGTCCCCAAGAAACCTCCTTTCAACAATTCAAAAAGACCAATGTGTTCATTTTGTGGCAAAGAGGGACACATTGTTGATAAGTGCTATAAGAAGCATGGATATCCAGCGAACTATGGTGCTAGGAATCAAAAGAAGAATTCTTCTCATCAGGGGTATGCTAATGCTGTTACTATGGAAGATCAAGACTCTCAAACTGTTGCTGTGCCCTCTTCAGAACCTTCTTTTGTACAGTCCTCTATTGTTTCCCAAGCTCCTACATATCAATTTACTAGAGAACAATATGAACAGTTAATGTTGATGATTCAAAGCATGACAGGACCAAGTCATCAGGTCAATGCTGTCACAATGCCCAGCACATCAAGGCCACCATCTTTTTCAGGTTCTTTTCCTTCCAACTGTGAAATTGATTTACATATTTCTTTTAATGTTTTTACTAATACTACTGCACATAACACAGAATGGGTATTAGATAATGGTGCTACTGACCATATTTCATGTTCTTTGAGTAATTTTCATACTGTTCGGTCTGTTGAAAATGTTTTTGTGCATTTACCTAACAAAGCTAAGGTTGATGTTACTCATATTGGTACAGTTAAGTTGAGTGATTCTTTAGTGTTATTTGACGTTTTATATGCACCTCAGTTTACTTTCAATCTCATTTCAGCTGGTAAGTTGGCCTCTGATCTATACTGTTGTATTATTGTCTTATCTGCTTACTGTTTGATTCAGGGAATTCGACCATGGAGAATGATTGGGGTTGCTGAACTCAATCAAGGCCTCTACAGATTGAATTCCACAAATCTTTTACCTAGTACTTTTACTACTAATAAATAGTTGTTTTCTCCTATTGTAAATACAGTTTCTACATGTAATAAGGAAGAGTCATTTCTATGGCACAAAAGACTTGGCCATCCATCTTTTATCAGATTGAAGTACTTAGTTCCAACTGTATCTTCCATTGACAACTGTGACGTTTGTCATATGTCAAAAATGAAAAGATTACCTCTTCCAAATAGTACTTCTGTAAGTTATTCAGCTTTTGATCTTATACATATTGACATATGGGGAGATAACTATGCTGCTACTTTTAGAGGTCATAAATATTTTCTCACTATTGTAGATGATTTTACTAGGCATACTTGGGTTTTTCTCATGAAGCATAAGTCTGAAGCTAGGGGTATTATGCAGAATTTTATAAATTTTGTTTTCACTCAATTTCATGTTCAAGTTAAATGTGTTCGATCTAATAATGGTCAGGAATTTAATGTTCCTGATTATTTCAATACTAAAGGCATTATTCATCAAACTTCCTGTGTCAAAACACCACAACAAAATAGTGTTGTGGAACGGAAGCATCAACATCTACTTAATGTTGCTAGAGCTTTGCGTTTTCAAGCTCAACTTCCAATTTCTTTTTGGGGAGAATGTATTCTGCATTCTGTTTTTCTTATCAATAGAATGCCAACTCCTGTTCTTGGGAATATATTCTCCATATGAGGCTTTATTTAACAAAATTCCTTAAATAGAACATATTAAAGTTTTTGGATGTCTTGCCTATGCTTCTAATCATGTGAATGTTAAGAACAAGTTTGATTCTAGAAGTATTAAAGCTATCTTTATTGGTTTTCATCCAGGAATGAAAGGGTATAAATTGTATGATCTTAACACACATAAGATTTTTGTATCTCGAGATGTTTTATTTTATGAACATATCTTTCCATTATCTTTGACAACTAACCAAAGGCAGAATCTAGATTCTAGCATTTCACATATTGCAGATAATTCAAGAACAGCAGTTTTGCCTCAGTTATCAAACTTCACTAACTTCCAAGATGAATCAGTTTTTCCTCACACTAATGCTTCTACTCACAATCTCATACCTATAGAACAAAGTATTACTCTCATTCCTGAATCATTTCAGGCATCTGATCTTTCAACTCAAACAGATTCGCAAACTCCTGATCTTTCAGTATCTCAACCCTTCATTTCTCTTCAACCAGCAACTGACCTTGTCTTACCAGTCTTACAAGACCAAAATGATCAAAACGATTCAAATCAACCTCTTAGAAGGAGTACTAGAAAGAAATATAAACCTCCCTATCTGACCAATTTCAAGTGCTCTGCAGTTCAAGTTAAGAAAACTAGTCCTCATATTCTGGTAAATGTGTTCAGTTACTCACAGTTAAATGAACATCATAAAGTCTTCTCTGTTGCATTGGATCAACAAATTGAGCCAAAGTCATATAAAGAAGCTGCAGGGGATGTTAATTGGCAAGTAGCTATGCAAGAAGAAATCTCAGCTTTGCAAAAGAATAACACATGGGAACTGGTGGATTTGCCCAAAGGAAAGGTTGCTATAGGTTGTAAGTGGGTGTATAAGATCAAAGGAAAGCTGATGGTTCTATAGAAAGGTATAAAGCAAGATTAGTGGCTAAAGGATATACACAGCAAGAATGTATTGATTTTCTTGACACTTTTAGCCCTGTAGCTAAGATGACCACTGTTAGGTTATTGTTATCTTTAGCTGCTATTCATGGTTGGCATCTACAACAACTAGACATAAATAATGCATTTTTACATGGGGATTTAGAAGAAGAAGTATACATGAGGCTTCCTGAAGGATATTCTGCAGAACCTAATAAAGTTTGTAGATTAATCAAGTCACTTTATGGTCTAAAACAGGCAAGTAGACAATGGAATTTGAAATTGACTACAACTCTGCTATCCTATGGTTTTCATCAATCTTCAGCTGATCATTCTCTTTTTATTAAAGAAACTGCAAATAGTTTTATGGCTCTCTTAGTATATGTTGATGATTGCATTATTGCTAGCAATAATTTTGAGGAAGTTCTTGCTATCAAGAAATTTTTACATGATGAATTTACTATTAAGGATTTGGGTGAAGTAAAATTCTTTTTGGGGCTGGAAGTGGCTAGGTCGGATAAAGGCATCAATCTTTGTCAAAAGAAGTACACTTTGGATCTTTTAAAAGATACAAAGTTTCTAGATGCAAAACCAGTTTCTACACCAATATTGCTTGAGACTAGACTGTCAAAAGAGAAAGGGACTTCTTTAGAGGACTCAACTCAGTACAGGAAGATCATTGGTAAGCTACAATATCTTACAACTACAAGGCCAGATATTAGTTTTACTGTGCAACAGCTTGCTCAATTTCTTGACCAGCCTACTGATGAACACATGGTAGCAGTCCACAGGGTATTGAGGTATTTAAAAGGCTCAATAGGCCAGGGTCTTTTCTTTCCAAAAGATAGTACTTTGAAGTTAACTGCTTATAGTGACAGCGATTGGGGTACTTGTGTGGATTCTAGAAAATCTATTACAGGTTTTTGTGTTTTCCTTGGTAGTTCATTAATTTCCTGGAAATCCAAGAAGCAAAATACAGTAAGTAGAAGTTCTTCTGAGGCTGAATACAGGGCTTTGGCTTCAATTGCTTGTGAGATACAATGGATCAATTATCTACTTGGAGATTTCAAGATTCAACTTAATCCTTCAACAACTCCAGTCTTCTGTGATAATAAGTCTGCGATTTATCTAGCTCAGAACCCATCCTTCCATGAAAGAAGCAAGCATATAGAGATAGATTGTCATATTGTACGAGAGAAGATTCAATCCGGGTTGATAGTTCTTCTTCCGGTTTCAACTACACATCAACTTGCAGACTGTTTTACAAAGGGACTTTCTTCTACTAAGTTTGCTGCTGCTTTCTCCAAACTGGGTGGTCTTAATATATATACTCTAGTTTGAGAGGGGATATTAGACAGTATCAAAACGAAGAGTTTTGTTTTAAGTATTAGTAGTAAGATAGTTGTCAGTTATGAGTTAGTTAGAAAGTTAAGCTTGAGCTGCTATGTATATATAGGCTTAGCATTCATTGTAAAAGATACACTTAATTTTTCTGTTGTTTCAACATTTTCCTAATAACATTCGACAAGATTGAAGGCTTACAATTTCTGCTTCTTGTGGAGACAGTGGAGCTTCATAATCCAGTTCTAGAAGGTTTGGCAATTGCTCTAGTGGGCTGTTTGCATTTTTTTTTTTTTCAATTTATTAACACAAATCCATAGAAGTTTGGCAGCCATAATTTAGTAATACAAAATTCCCTTTGTTGTAGTAACTTTCTTACTACTTTCTTTCTCATGTAAGAAATGGTAGACCTCTTAGGATTAGAAATTTAGATCCAAGCATAGACAAAGTATCTACTAGTATTTTATAAACTTGTGAAACAATAAGATTTTAACATGGCACTGAATTTGTACTATCCCCCAAGGCCTTCTATTTCTTGTATATCCACTTTATTGGTATCTTTGCAAATTGATGGAAAGGATTTGTACTATCCCCCTTTTAGCTTGAGTGTGTGTGTATGTGTTTTTTTTTTTAATTACATTTGTTTTTGAATTATGATTATATTTTTTAAGGGCCTTCACATTGTTGGCTAAATTTCATGTATAAATTAAAATGTCTTTTGGCAGGTCTTTAAAATCTTGTATTGCTAAGCATCCACCCCCTATATATATAAACCACCAAGAACATAAGCAAATACCAAGAACATAAACCGTTATACGATATGAAATGAAATTTTTTTTTAGATTAAACTGTTATAAGATATGAAATTTCAACGTTAATAGCAAATTCTTTGCTTCTTGCAGACCCTTGGCGCCAAACATGAATCGATCTGCTAAAAAAATGGTAACTTATCTATTCCTGATCCCATTTTGACATTATAGTTACTCTCTGATCTGTTGTTGGATACATGTTTTCTCTGCTTATCAATAATATTTGTGGAGAATATAAAGAAATATGTTGTTTTGGTGCCTCATGATCATATAGTATTTTAGTGTTAAACAATAGGTTTCAGGGTGCCAGAGTTTTATTCCTGTGATTTTGCCATTATTATAAGATGAATGAATGATTAGTGTTCAAAGTTCATGCATGCTAAGTTCTAGATGTTAGTTTAGTATACTCTGTATTAATGATCCTCTATCATTTTTTAATGTAGTTTGATTTTTTTCAATTACCATCCAAAATTATTGATTTTGAGAAAACTGGCAGTGGAAATTTAAGGTTTATGACTATTATTTTTATTTATATATATATAAAGAGTCATTTCTTCATTCCAAATCTGCCATACAGAAATGCAAAGTAACTGACGTGAGGAAACTTTAGTGTTATTAGAATGAATTAACTAGTAGTAGTTGTTTTATTATAATAACGAAACAAAGAAAGGAACGCATGATACGGCGTAGTTTAACTCTTTTAAGAGTTAAGGACAAAAGTTTATTATATAGCAGTAACAAACAAGGCATATGAATATGACCCAGTATTTGTGCCAAGAAAAAAAAAACCTGAAAAGGAAAATAAAAGACAAGACAAAAGAGAGAGATCGGAGGCGATGGTGTTAAACAGCTCGGTGGTGGTGACAGTAGCCAACATATCAGCAAACTTATGCCAATACATAGCATGTAACCCAGAACGCTTAAGCAGCGACCAAGTTTTGCATCTCCTCTGCTGCCTTCCTCTCCGCCATCTCTGCCGCCTCCTTGATTCTCTATGGCTCTACCTTTGCTTTGCTCCTCCCCATCACCCTCTCTCTGACTCCGACGACGACGATTACGGTTCCTCTCACTCTCACTCTCACTCCGATTGAACCTTTCTGCTGCCTATTTTGAGTTGATGATGCCTCTTATTCCTCTTCCTTCTTCTTTTGATTGATGTAAATGTTGTGGCTTGTGACTGTGAGGAATACCTTTTTTTTTTTAATATAATATCTATTCATGTTATTACTCCTCATTTCTTGTAAATTTTGTTGTGAATTTGTGGCTAAATGAAATTTTAGATGCAGTTTGTTTGTAACCTTTGACTTGCATCTTTTTTCTGGGTATTTTGTCTTTGACTTTTTTTTTCCCCTTTTTAATTGGAATGCCCCTCTTAACAGATTCAGCTAAGTTTTAATTTTATAAACTGTTGGATATGATTTAGATCAATACAAGATTTCCCTTTTCTTTTATCTATCCTTGATAATATTACTTCTAACATTAATAAAACAACAAATAATACCTCAAAAAAATAAATAAAACAACAAATAAGTTTTAATGATTTGATACAATTTGTTTCCAAGTGATTGTATAAAATTCCAGACAAACAATCCCAGTTTAAAGCAACAACCCAAGAGAAAAAAGCACAAGGTCTTGACTTCACACCAGATTGGAACACTTCACTTACAAGTTATAACTTAACCCCTATACAAATGAAATCACAACCAGAACAAAAAGTAACCCAATTGAGGATGAAATGAAATTAATATGGTTTCAGCATAATTGCGCACGGAAAAGCAGCAGCTTACATCACTCCAATGGAGCTTATTTCTTCTGTCAAAGGAGCATCCTGCAAAGGAAGGTAGTGACAAATTTTCAGTTGATTTTTTTTGATAAATGAACTTTATAATGGTATGTACCAGTATGTTGAGTAGAAAATCAGGCATATTCAACATCACTGCCGTGCCAAACTTGTCAAATACTTGGAAATCGGAATACAAATTTGAATAAATAATATACGAGTCAGTTCAGGATAAGAAGTTTTACCATGTTTTCTTTGTCCTGTTCAACAATCTCAGCTGCAGGTGAAAGGCTAACTTGACCTGTAACTAAAATTGTTAATACAAAAGTCAGGCAATTCAAAGTAAGGCATAGCTGCTAAACATGAGACTTATCTACAGACTTGCCTTCTTCATTGGCTGATTTGATCCCCTGTTTCTTAGTCTTGTCCTTCCCTTTAGCAGGCTCCAGCTTCGTTGTCTTCTGAGTTTTGTTTTGCAACTTACGGTTCTGTGTGTCCAAAACAGGCCTTGAATTTGAACTGTTCTTATTCAAGGCCCGACTCCTGGTTGCCGGATTATTCTTTGGAGTAGCCCCCTTTGCTGATTCGGAAGCATCGGTATTCAAGGACTTTGGTTTCAGTTTTGTAGATCCCACTGCAGAAGAAACACTGTGAACCTCATCATCAGATGAACGAGTCCCCTCCTCAGGCACTTGTGAACAGGTCTCAGACACCTGTGGCTGATTTGAATTTTGTGAAATATTGTAGCTTTCAAGCAGTTCCTTCACAGCTTCCCCGTTTTCTCCAAGATTATGGCGCCGTATATAGGATCTAAGCTCATCACGCATTTTCTCAAGGGGCTATATTTGGTGTTATAGCATGTGTAAGAGAAGAAACAGAAATAGGTTAGAATTCAATGCAAAGAACTTGTTTAAAAACAAATAAATCTAACATACATACTAGAATGCATAATCCACCAGAGATTTTAATAGGATGTGAGCTGAGAGATAAAACCAGAATGATGATGAACAGAACAACAAGGACAAAAGTATAGGATTAATGACTCTTGAAAGCACCAAATACAACACAACATAAATTTGAACTGGAGAAGTGCTATAAACCCCAAATTCAAGCACAAGAATGCAAAGTGAAGTAAGAAATATATAAATCAGCATTACCTCACATCCAGCTTCTAATGCAAGTTTGAAAAAGCCGAGTGAAACCGAGTGCTTAGAAGCTAATTCAGAGAGCTTAATCTGCATCACCCAGTAATCAACTGACGACAGCCTGCTGAACCTCTTTCTGGAAGCAACAGAAAGAGGTGTGTCACTTGTGCTGTGACTATTGCTAGATTTCTTGGGTCTAGCCTCGGATATAGGAGTAATTGTCCCAATAAGTTTGGGAGATGGAGTTACAGTGGATTTGGTTGGAATTGAGAGCCTTCTGGGTGGCTTACCAGATTTCTCCTTGGAAAGATCAAGAACACCCACACTCTTACTTACACTTGCTGTTGTTCTTCCCCTAAAAATGCCATACATTTACCACTTGGAATGTTAAAAAATGAAGAAAATTGTAGATAAATGGATAATAACATGCAATTATATGCCATAACAGTAATGGCAAGGCAAATCTATTTCTGGACTTCTAAATTATAAAGAATTACAGGCTAGAGAAAAAAAAATCTAATTTTCAAAGAAAAGGGTTAGTCTTTTAATTACTAGACTTTTAAATAAGAAAGAATTACAAAGAAAAGTATTTAGTCTTATACAGAACCATGATTAATATGTGCAAAATGCCTTCAATCGACTTTGATGCTTGTTTGATCAAAGATTCTCAGTAATTGACTCGTTTCTGCCAAATTTTTAAAAACACAGAAATTGCAAGTATATGAAATTTGAATACCTTCTTGATGAAGACCTATTGGAGATATCACCAGGCAATGGCTTCTCCTCCCTTGATTTCATGGAGGATCGAAGTGGATATCGTAGCTTTGATTTCGCCGCACTCCCTGAAACATCCCAATTCCCAACAAATTAACAAAAATTGAAATAAGAAAAAAAAAAAAAAAAAAAAACTTAAAATCTAAAGAAAAAGAGAGAATTGAGGCAGAAATCAAAACCAGAAACAGGAGCATCAGAAGGTTGTTGTTCTTTGATAGGCTCCTCCATGATCTGTTTTCTTCTCTTTGAAGATTTTCTCACAACAAACAGAAATCCTTTGCTCTTTTTTTTAAAGGCACAAATAAACCCAGAACGTGGCTTCAGTTTTTATAAGGAATTTCTTTCTTTTTAACCTTAATTCACTGCTGTCTTTTTGACTCTTGTCTTTCGAGCGGGAAAGTTTTAATCAACCAAAATTTTCGAAACTATTCCCTGGTAGCAGACACTCGGTCTGTTTATGTGACACGTGTCCATTTCACGCTCCAATTGCCTACGTGTCCTCTTTTGGTTTGCTAGAATATTTAAAACCACTGTAATAGAATACAGGTGTCCATATATTAGATGTGAGTAAAGGTTAACCAACAGTATTGAGCGTGGGATTCCAATGAAGTAGGAGAATGAGTGATGGTTGGTTGAACGGGTAGAGGGAGCTGGAAGTGGGACCCACGCGCCACAAACAAAAAGGATTTCATCAAATGATCTAAGAATTCGAATTTCAAAATTTCAAAACAAAAATTAGAGAGTCAAAAAAGAACTAAAGCCCTGTGTTTAGGAAACCGCTAAAAAGCAGTTAAGATGGGATTAAATTATTATATTATATAAATTAATAATAATCTTAAAACTGTTTTGTAGGGTCCAATTCCGAGCCCAACAGCAAAATCCCCTAACGTTATGACTTCATGAGATGAGATTTGAAATCTGAAACATGTTATATCAATATATGTGGGCCATGTAGCCCCAACTTTCTTTAATGCTTGTTGGGCTTATTGTTTGGGCTTTGGTCTCATATCTTCATCACACAAAACATTAAACTCCTACCATATTAATGGTTTCTTTTCAAGTCTGTTTTAAGAGGATTTTTTTTTGAAGTTAATGAAACCAAAGACAGTCAAAAATTTTTGTTTTTTTTTTTTTCTAATTTCTACAATTTTAATTTTTTTAAAAAATATACATATACCATTTGTGTAGTTGGTAGACTACCGACTTTAAGTTGAAATTACACAGGTTAGTCGTTTAGACTGTTGAATAATACAATCGCCCAAAAAAAAAAAAGATTGTTCAATAATACCAACGCACCAAAATAAGATTTTATATATCATTACTTTTATATATATTTTTTTAGAAATTATTACTTTTACAAGTTCATTTGGATTTGCATGCATGCCTCTATATTTTGTATGGGAGAAAGCAATTGAGATGCATGAGTGCAAGTGGCTTTGTAAAAGGGCAGTAGCAAGATTGTCATAGGTCATTCCAATCTGGTTTTTGGCCATCATTTTCCCATTCTTAGGACTCATGAACTCGAACTCCATTAGAATACTCAGAAGATAAAGTCATGCTGAAAAATTGCAGTGTTGCAAATAGAATATAAATAAAACACAGTACCAACCGATATCGATCGCTTTTTCCAAGCATTCGTAGGTAGCCTTCACCAAATGAAGACATGCCTCATCTACATTTCCCACAAAATATGTCTCGTTTAAATGACCTGCATAATGAGAAAATCCTTCATTCAATACAGAGTTCCAAATCAAACCATTTTAGCAACAATTGAATTGAGGTATAAATGTCCAGCAGGTTCTCACCATCGGCAACTTTGTAGTATACAGTCACATCAACATTCCTGAAAAATGGGAAGATAAATTACATAATATTCCACCAAACAAATTTGCAAATTTTAAGCTCGAAAAACATATGAATCATCAAACAGACAATAAAACCTTCAAGACAAAGGTGGAGAAAGGAATTCATCATTCCAACTATGGGCAGGCACGTGACCAAATCAGGAAAATTACGTCATAGAGCAACGAAGTTAAGAAAGTTTGAACCCCTGCAACTAAGAGAACTTAGCATAAGGGAGACTTGTTTCTAAAGACCGAATTTAAATAATATAATGATAGCTATAGATAATATAGTTATTATAGAACAGAAAGATGTCAAACGAACCATTTGAACTTCAAAAGCAATAACTTTAATTAAGCAAATCATTATTCTGGTCAGTTGATGTTTCCCAAACCAAGAATAACCAAATGAATCTCTATTTTTCAAGGAGCACAACACCAAATAAAGAAAAGCGAAAAAGCTTTTAAAAGCTTACTCAAATGGTAGGCTACTTCCCAGAAGGCTGAGCTGTCAGGCAATTCCTCAATTGGCTGACCTCGGTATCTAACAAACTGTTCATCTCCACCAATATAAGAGCTCGAGAACGAAACTTGAAGTAGGTCGGTTAGTAAATTTTCAGCCCGCTCTAATCCATTCCTGTTTTTATCCGAAACTAATTTTTTAGCCTTAATCAGAAGGAGGTGCCTTTAAAAGACACCAACATAAAAAACAAAAAGGCTTAACTTCATAAAAATCAAACCTTTTTTCTCAAACAGCAGCTTTGCCAGTGCCTTCACCAGAAACAAAAACCTAATTGGATTATATCAGTACCTGATTAAGAACTTTTCCCATGTCTCACGGAAGCACAAAGATCAAAAACCAAAGAAAAGACATAACTAATGGAGATCAATGAAAGCCACGATTAGTAGACAATGCGTGGAAAATCAAGTAGCAGCAAGTAACCAGACTGCAAAGACAATTCCGAAGGAAATCCTAGAACCTTGTCCAACACTATAAACAACCATCAACAGAATTGAAATCATCAATTGAACACTGATTTAAAAATCAGAGACCATAGAATGTACCTAACCTATCAAGAGAGAAAGAACTTACAGCCAAATTGCAACAACTTGGAACAAAGTGATAGACATCAATGAAACAACATACATTCAAAAGCCAAGACCAGTAGCAGACACCGGGAATCTGCAGCAAGCATTAAGTGAAGAAAACACAGAGATAACATAGCTTTAACTCAGGCAGAAAGAAGATATCATTGCCCATTAGCAGGTAGTTCTATTTCATAAACATCTTCCTTCTGATAAAATTAAGCTAACACATCAAACAATACTAACCATCTATGAGAAATGAATATGCTCACCCCGTTAATTCAACGGCAGTATCAACAAAGAGACAGAACAAAAAACAGATTTATGCGGTTCATTTGGCTTCTTGTTCTCATGCTCTTGCTTCTTCTCCATTTTTGGATTGGTTACAGTAAGGATTTTATTTCTCACCATGTTGCTTTCAATGGCTTCCAACCTTACAGCCAGATAATTGCTTGAATGTTGCACGATGATGGTAGCTGT
>AWWV01006865.1:0-28215 GCA_001974805.1 Corchorus capsularis
GGGAAAGGAGGGCGGCTCATTCATGCGTGTCTGAGTTTGTTTGACTTCTCCCGGAGGCTTGGAAATTTCCGGAGGTCGTTTACCATTTATTGGGAGGCGGCCGAAGGTGTTCCTCGTATAATTGATGGGTAATTAAGCTTAAAAAGAATCTCATGCATCATATGCATCCACGCATTCAAACAGTAAAGTAGTAAAAAGGGGTGATCAGTAATCAGTAAAAAGAGCTTAAACAGAGTCAAGGTGATGGTAATCAGTAAATCAGTAAAAAGAGATTAATCGGAGTCAAAGTGATGGTTATCAGTAAATCAGTAAAAAGAGATTAATCAAAGTCAAAGTGATGGTAATCAGTAAATCAGTAAAAAGAGATTAATCAAAAGTCAAGGTAATAGTAATCAGTAAATCAGTAATCAAGTAAAAACATAGTAATCAGTAAATTGATAATTAAGAGTCAAGGTAAGAGATTAATCAGTAATTAAGAGTCAAGGTAAAAATAGTAATCAGTAAATCAGTAATTAAAAGTCAATGGATTGATCGGTAAATCGATACTTAAAGGAGAAAGTAAAATTAGTGATCAGTAAAGAGAAAAATGGTGAAATGGTAATTAAATTCAAGAGAGTAATCAGTAAAAGAAAAATGGTAAAGAGTAAAGAATAATCAGTAAAGAGTAAAATAGTAATCAGCAAAAAGACAGCCATTAAGAGTAAAATAGTGATCAGTAGAAGGTAATCATTAAGAGTAAAACAGTAACCAGTGAAAGCAAAGTGGTAATTAGTAAGAGTCAAATAGTAATCAGTAAGAAGTAAAAGAGTAATCAGTAAAAAAGGAGCAGAAAATAGTAATCAGTAAAATAGTAAAATGGTAATCAGTAAAAAGTAGAAAGGTAATCAACAAGAGTAAAATAGTAATCAGTACAAAGTAAAGAATAATCAGTAAAATAATGATGGTAATCAGTAATTCAGTAAAAGGTGAGTAAAAAGAAAAGTAAAGTATGAAAAAGGATAGTCAAACAAGGAAAATGAATAAAAGAAGAAAAGTCGGTTTTAAGAAAGATTAAAAAGAAAAAAGAAAGAGAGAGAGTTTAAAGGCATGAAAATATTCAATAATAGTAGCAACCGATAATAGAAACCCACAATTAAGGCTAGACTAGTCAGTGCCGACTTTTGACGGGCGTCGTAGGGGTGCTAATCCTTCCCCACGCGTAACCGACTCCCGAACCTTTAGGACTCTGGTTAGAAGACCTTTTATTAGGTTTAATGTTACCTTTGCCAAGCTTAGGTTAACATTAGGCTTAATAATCTGATAGGTGGCTAATCACACCTAGGATAAAAAAGATTAGTGGCGACTCCCTGTTAGTTTTTAACTCTTTTAAGTCGTTAAACGGTAGGGTTCGGAGACCCGGACCCGGACGTTGCGACAGACAGAAATGCCCCTGACGGTTCCGGAGGTTGACTCGGGTCAAGGTCACTTCGGATATGTTTTGATGGCAGCCTATGGTTTTAAACCGAGAACTGAATTTATATACTTGGTTTTGTTCTACTGGTTGATTTTGTATAAACTGGTTTTATGAATTGTTTTGGTTGTGAGTGCACCCCACCCTCTGCTGGTCCTCTTTTGAGGGTGGCTCACTCACTGGGTACATTCGTGTACTCACCCCTCAATTCTTGTTGTGTTTTCAGGGTCGTTAGGACTCAGCGTAATCTTGGACGGCCGAGTCGGTGGCCTAGGTTGTTATCACTGCTCCTAGAGGTACTTCTCACTACGTGATGGGTCCCACTGGCATTGTCCCTGTTATTTGTCATTCATCGTGCCTTGTTTCTTGTTTACTAACTTACTATTTGAAATTTATTTTTATCTCTCCGTTTTTATTGTTTTTTATCTTGTATTGACGCTTCGCGATACCTTGGATATGTGTGACGCGCGACACGTAGTTCAAGGAGACACGGCGGTTGTGCACGCTCGACTTCTGGGTCGGGGCGTTACAACTTTATTGGTATCAGAGCATCTGGTTTTTATCCTTATTTTGTAAGTCCAGTGGGCCTGTAGTGAGTTTAGAATAAGTTCCGGACACTAAGGTGCCCATCAGCCTTTTTAAGTCTACGTTTTATGTTAAAAATCATAATGTTTGGTTTATCTTGTTTTTAAAACTAACATTGTGTCTCCCCAAATGTTTTTGTTTCCGATTTTGAATTCCATGTCTCTTTTGTTTGTGGTTCCTAAAATTCTAAACTCGTTGCTCTTCTTAGAGATTCATGCCACCAGAACGTGATCATTGTCGACGAGGACATCCTCATTACGATTTGATCTCACTAAGAGATCAAATTGAGGAATGTGAATTCTCGGACCATTTAATTCTCCATGCAATTGCTTATAGGGGATTTATTCAAATCTTGTTGTGCACACGTGTGCCATTTCCGCGTATGCCGTAACCATGCTTGTCAGACTCGACAATGATTTTTCCTTTAATGCCATTTTCGAAAGCGACTTCTTTTTGCGCTGGAGTTTTTAATCTCATAAATCGCTTGCGACACCAAGCAAGTTCAGGTGTGACTACCTGCAACACTCGGATGGGTGGCAACAATACTTCAATTTATATTGTATCGAGCTATGGTGTTCAGTAGCGAACTAATCACTTCACCCTGACAAATCGTTCACACCCGGCAGCCCATTCTAGCTTGGTATGAGTCATTCGATTTATTAATAATCGAAACCTTAAAATGTCGATAAGTACGACAATGAAAGTTAGGAAGTGAACTCAAATGAATTTCATTTTGGATAAATTGAATTCCACCCGAAGTCTACCGCACCAATGTGATTAAGGATGGTCAACGACAACAACATCGATTATATATCTGACATAAGGAGATGTGACGAATGACTTCGCTTTCACAATTAAAGTAATGTGCGAGTAGTTTGTTTCTAGTACTCACCTACCACCTTTAAAGGGAATAGTTAGTTCGTTGAAACCATAGTTTGACTTATCCAATTGAAAGAAAAGCGAACATTGGTAAAGATAATTGTTATGTTTAAGTAATTGAATGAATTCAGGAAGTCCACCTATTGGAGTTGCTGAATATACTCAATTGTACTACCCGGTACAGTTCCAAATCATATCTTACAACGTGAAGTGCCGTTTGAAGAATACAATTGAGCTTGAGGTTAAGGAAGAAGGGTTTGAACAAGATCTTTCCAGATTTGGTACCTCTTTATGAGTTGATCAGTTGGTAGTAACAACAAATGGTGATAGATGTTTGTCGTTGGGGAATTGATTAAAGACAATTATGTTGGTAAGTGGTAAGAACTAGTGTCGGTAGTGAGGGAAGTAAACAAGTGTCCATTTATTTTTTTAAAAAAAGTGCGAGTCTTTCCTATGATTGACTTAAGTTTTAACAATTACATTTTTATAGGCCAACTGGATCACTTGAAGGCTGTGGCTTTTAAGAATGATAAATATATTTTGAATTAATAGACGAGTTAACCGATTGAACTAAAGTCTCTCTCTGAATCTGAACAAGATCGTTGCCATAAACATTCTTGTTTATAGAAGTATATATTATGAAAGTACTTAAATCTCCAAAGTGTTCTCCAAATTCTGCGAGAACTTCTAGTTGTCTGCAAAGTCACAAAAGAATTGAGATATAACCAACGTCAGTTGTTTTTCAATGGTATATGACAAATTTTGGTTGAATCATCAAAGATAGAAATTTAAAAGAAATGGTTGGAAACTATCATGAAAAGTTGAAGTTTGTTTTGAATTGTAGCTATTAGACTAGTGATGATTCAGTTTTGATATATAAGAATAAGAATATCATAAAGATAAAAGGGCTATAAAAAAGAAGTTTAAAGGACGACACAGAATGGAGTTGTGTCAACACTAGAGGAATGTTCGAAGTCTGTAAGTTGGTCAAACCTTGACTAAGTAAAGAATTGAATTTAGGAATTACATGAAGTGTACTATCGTGAAGTCTAATGTATATATTGATCATGGTTTTGTTAACCCGGCCATTTGGATGCTGAAGAGTGCTTATCATATGAAACTAATGGTTAATGGTGTATTTGAGTTTCCAAGGGATTCATATACTGATAATTGTTGGGAAATTTTACATTCGACAATAAAGGTGAGTACCTATACTGTGGTGCAAGTCTTTACCTTGTGGAAAAAGAATTGAGACCACTCAATTAGTGATGGCTCGTTGTTTTAGTGGTTCCGCGGGGCACGAGAAACGCCTTCTCTCCTTTTAGACCAAGTAACTATCGAGATTGCTACTAAGATCGAAAACTAATACCGATTTTAGGAAAAGTGATGGAAACATATAATGATCACGAAGAGTCGCAAATATTTAGCCCAACAAAAGTACCTGAATTGAAAATTTATGGATATGATTGAAGTTGAGGTTAAGTTGAAGCATGTTGGGTACTACTACTAAATAAAGTTTTGCTTGTGGTAGATGCAGTACATCGGAAGTCATCCGCCGCTATAGCTAGGATAACTTCCTTGTAACGTGCTGAATCACTCTCAACACCTACTTAATGGTAATGTAGTAGGAGTTTGTTGGCTAAGTGTGAATTCTGACTTGTACTAAAGTTCGAAATTTTGATGGGAAACTTCCTAATAAGATATGGAGTAGTAATGATTGCAAACAAGTGGAGTTAATCAATGAATTGAAGAAAATGATTGGTAGTTTCTCTTAAAACGGGACAATGCAAGGCATGTTACGACTATCTCGAATGCCAACAAGAGAAGGTGGAATATTAGAAGTGGAAACAACTATAATCGATCTTGAAGCAAAGTGGGAGTTAATTTATCAGTTGTCGGAAATAGTAAAGGAATTTTGATGTGTCATGACCAAAGCGTCAGACTAAGAATTTCATATAACATTTTGTTTTCGGACTAAGATTATGATCACAGAAAGAAAGTTGAAGCTAGTATCCATTCCACTTCAAATAGAATGTATGAAATGAAATGACTTGTTGAATCTTAATAGATACCTTGTGAGTGTATGTTATGACCTTTCCGGAGAGAGGAATCAGAAGTTTGTCTTATTGGAGTTTGTTAGCAATAATTACTACCAATTGGTGATTGTTTAACTCTATTGAAGCACTGGAAGTATGTGATTTAAGACTTCGTTGAAGTCGTATGGAATCGATCGAAGAAAACTTCTAAAGTTAAATATATTGATGAGTGGAATGAGGGAGTAAAGGTTAAAAGCAACATGAGACTACGATTTACTAAAGCTAAACTACAATTTTCATATTTGGATGAAGGATATAAAAATTGATAGTTGATGACTACAATTACTAATGGTATTTCAACGAAGGATTTGAAATCAAGTTCAATCGAAGTCGAAGCTTGATAAATGTTGTATTGGAATCCCTAAATTTGTAGAAGGGTATTGGTTACGAAAAGTAGCAGCTGGGTTTTGGTAGTAGAGTAGAGTTTGACATTTAAATTGGATCGAACCATATACCAGCGAATGAAGGGTCACGGAATCTAGCAAATTTCTTTTGAAGGTTATTCGAAGAAAGGAAGTTCTAAAAGTTTAGTGAATAGTAGTGTAAGCATTGCTTGCAGGGGAATGAAGATTAACTAATTAACATGTGAATTAGAAGAGATGATACAAAGACAATGTTAGTACATATTCGATGAATGAGTTATGAGCGCATTTAAATTTTGCGGATGAAATTTTCTGTAAGGAGAGTAGAATTGTAATACCAAGCTTATTTCATCTATTTAATTTATTAGAATTCCAAGTGGGGGCTCAATTGATTAAAAGAAGAGTTATCGAACTTGAATTTAAAGAGTTTAGAGGCAAGGGGAGTATTTGGCAATTTCTCCAATTTGACTAATATAACAAAGCTACATCTCTTCTACCTTATTTTTTCCCGTCACACTCATCTATAAATCTCTCTCTACAAAGTCTCTCTTTTTCTCTTCAAGGCATCATGAAATTGCTAGTGAATTTAACATGCAATCATGGAAGTTTATTCTCCTTGTCAAATCCTCTCCAACCATGGGTTTAGTTTTAATATTGCTTGAAGTTTGAGGGAGTTTCAAGGGTTAAAGGTAAGTGAAAGTTTTGTAGGATGAAATTCTTGTTTTGAAGATATTATTTAAGCAAATTTTAATTTTGGGTCTTTGTTGTTGGAGGAGAGGATGATGAGTAAATCATGGAAGAATTTAATTTGAAGCAGTGGGAGCAAGAGAAGTGGGACTTGAAGTTTTTGGGTAAGTTATATTCGATACTTTGTTGATGAAATTGTGGATGAATATTGATGATTTGAAGATAATTACATGTATATATTGTTTGGGTTTGTGATTAAATATGTTGTTGGTGTTTTGGGAAGAAAAATTAGGTGAATTTAAGATGAAATTTGGCTTGGTCAGGATCTGGAATTTTTTTTCCAGATTCCGTCGGCCTTTCCGGTGGTTTCCGGCTAACCGGAAGAAGAAAAAGAAGAAGTAAGAAGAAGAAGAAGGAAAAAAAAAAAAGGGCCATTGGGCCTGCACAAGCAGGCCAAGGGCGCAGGCCTGATGCGCGGCCCAGCGCACCGGGCAGCTGGGTCAGCCACTTGGGCCTACTCAGGCCCAAGGGAAAAAAAAAGAAAGAAAGAAGAGGAGAAGAAAAGAAAAGAGTGGGCCTGGCCCAAAAATAAAGGAAAAAGAAAAGAAAAGAAAATAAGAAGGAATAAGGTAAAATGGGAAGAGAATTAATAATTTATTGTAGGTGGAGTTATTAATTAGAGAAAGATCATTTTTTTCCCTTAGGTGTTAAAATTACTAAATTACCCTTAAGTTGTTAAATTTCAAAACTACCCATAGAAGAGAAATTTAATGAATTCGACCATGCTGGTTGCGTTAGTAAATCCGAAGAATTATTGAATTGCTCTGTAATGTTCATAGGAACATAAATTCCCGTTTTATCCTTGAGTGAGTAAATTATATTATTACCCCTAAGTAGTAAAAATGTACTAATCTACTCCATTGAGTTGCGATTTCGAATCCAACCAACTAGGGTCAACAACTATGACACGTAAGGAATGTGACCGTACTCTAAGAAAGTAAAATGACCGAAGTACCCTCAATAATTAAGTTTACTGTTTTGCCTTGTTAGGGTGATACAAGTAATTAGCTTTGAAGATCACACTTTTAGAATTGGAAAGTTGCTGTAGTGACCTTTTTTGGGGAATATTACCATGTTACCCGTGGTTGGTCTAAATGACGATTTTGCCCCTTGGTCGTCAAGTTACGAAATTACTCCTAAAGGATGAAAATGAGAGAATTCAAATATGTCACTTACAGCAATAAATTCGTATATACGTTATGGAACCTATAATAGGTTAAAATGACCATTTTACCATCGAATGAGTAAAATTACAATTTTGCCCTTAGAAAAGGATTTGGCTTATCTGAACTTGATAATTAAACATGTAAGGTTAGAGGATCACTGTAATAGCCTAGTATGTGAAAATTACCAGTTTGCCCTTGATGTGATAAATTACAATTTTTCCCCTAGAGGTTGGATATGATCAAATAAGCTTTAGAAAGTGTATTTGGAGTCTGAAACTCGTATCAGAATCTTGTAAGACATAATTAGACGTGCTAAACTCCTCGATATTAGATCGTGGGTCTGGGTTATGTGTTTCTTGTTATTTATTCTATCTTATTTGACTGATTTGGTTTATTATCTTGGTTTTACTTTGATTTATGATTGTGGTTTTGATGATTTTCCTTGTGATGGATGTGCTTCTCAATCAGACGGCTGAGGCGCTGATCGAGACATCGGCTAGGCTCACAGTGGATTGACTTTGGGGGTGTACGAGTCCCTTGAACTGTGAGTGGGCTGTCCTCAACGGAGAACCCGTTGAGGAACTGTTTTATTACTGTTTTATTAATATGTTTTATAAATGGTTTTAATAAATTATTTTGTGTGCATGAATGACTCTTGGTTTTGATTACGATACGGATAGAAAGCATACGGGGACTCGTGGACTGGACGCAGCCCAGGGAGTACGTATGACTGATTTGGTGGTATACTAGCTAGTAGTTGGACTTGATTGGCGGACCATGAGTTGAGTTTGGATCCACATGGTTCGTCGCTCCAGGCCCGACTGGTTGCAGCGGATTTAAGATCAAGCGGATTGTGAGGACCGAGTCAAAGTCACAAACGGATTGTTTAAATCATTGATTCAAATTTTCTTCATTTTTATATCTGTTTCAAAGGTTTTTCTTACTCAATTCAAGGAAAAAATAGCAAATGATTACTATTTCATTGATGGAAACGGATTACAACTATTAACATGTCCGGAGACAAGATCAAAAGCAGTAAAAATGGAAGAACAAGTATGAACTTGTAAGAAAAGCAGAGAAATTATGCAGAAGTTTGCAAAATTTCAGAGAAAAAAGCTCATGGCTTGGAATTTTTGTAGCTGGGCAAGTTTGTGTGAGTTCAGAGATGTCCTTGAAACCCTGGGGGTGGCCTCCTTTATATAGGGGTTGATCATGGCCTTGGAGAGTCTCCATAGGCCTGAAACTCTTCAGATTTTGATCCTTCGCTGAAACGACGACTTATTGTTCTTCAGAAAACTTTCTTGAAATGTTGTTTGATGGGCGAATGCTCTTTGAAAACTCCATTCTCTCTTGAAATACACTATTTATCTTCAAATTAAAGCCAATTTCGAAATTTCCTTGGCCTGCGTCGGCGCATGCTGGTGCTTCTTCCAAATGCTCGTTTTGGCGACGAATCTTCATGGAGAAAACGACGCGTCAAATCATTCCTGGAGAGCGTTTTGTCCATGCAATCAATCACCAAGGAATAGAAATTTTAATCCAACTTCATGTATCCTTGATTGAAAAACGCATCAAAAAACCCAAACGCGTGTTGGGAAAACGCTCCTGCACAATACGACTTACGTGCGCTGGGTAAACGCTCATGTTCTTGCGTTTGGCAAACGAGCCTGTGCTTGCGTTTGGCAAACGAGCCTGTGCTTGCGTTTGGCAAGCGAGCCTGTGCTTGCGTTGAGAAAACACATAGGCTGCATTTACATACTTTACTTATAAAAATTATAATTAAACTATAACCCATCTTGGGCTCAGTTAATCAACTTAGGCTTTTCAGACTTAAAACCAAAGCCTTTTACTAACAACATCAATAAGATGGCCCAAAATCCAATTAAGACTAACACATCATCACTTAATCCTGGTCATTCATCTTATTTTTATGCTCATGGACAATTTTACCCTAAAATGAAAATTCGGGTGTCAACATTGCCACCCTATTTTATTAGGTATGGAGCGTAGTAGAATTGCCTGATGAAATATAAGTTCTGTAACAAGATGTAAAAAATTTACAGTTCTATTTCATTTGGTGGCGTTGAATGTTTTGCCAACGCAAGAAATTACATTACAAGTGGCCAAAATTGGACTAAGACCAACGTTGAAAACTATAATAATATTGGCCAAAAATTTTAATTAAGGCCAAAAACCTTCAAATTAATTCCAACGCCACTTGGTACTTATTTATGGCATTGAAATTATTCAATATTACTTCTTCAATATATTATCTCTTTCACTGTGGTGATGTGGTGATGGCAAGTAATATAAGCTTCATTGCCGCAAGCAATCTTGGCTAACACTACTTCAAAATTGTTATTTCCATAGCCAATATTACCAAATTCCATATTTTAACGCCAAAATCAAATAGAAAATGGCATTGGAATCTAAATCGCCACAACTAAGATATTGACGTTGCCACAAACCAAGAAACTTGGCAATTCCCCACCCAAATGTAAAAAACTTGGTGATATGCATCAACTCGTTGCCATGTATTGCTACAAAGTTCTTATTTGACATTTTTTTTAAGACCGCATTTTGAATTGGGGCGGTTTTGTCCACTAAGCATTATATGCGTTTGAATTGATGGTTTTAGCACCATCTTTCTTGCCCCTCGGGCATTGCTTGCCATTTATTGGTTAATTCCCTGGTTACTTCACCCCCTCTTTCCGTCGTTATTTTCGGACCAAATTCTAACTTGGCCATCAAAACCTTAAGCCGCGCTAACACATCGTTCTTAACTGTTGATTGGCCTTGGGAAAAATCGGCGTGTGCATGATCAACATTATTTTCATCATGGAGACCTTCATCTTTTTGAGCATCGCACTCAGGAGAGCTATCAATCTCTAGGTTGTCTTCATATTTTTTGATTTCAGGAGAGTCTTCGATCTCCTTGGAGTTAGTGATCTCCATAGAGTCATCAGCTTTCTCAAGGCGAGTGTGGTTAGAAAGTTGCCCCCCCCCCCCCCCCGGCGCGAGCGTAACTTTATCATTTTCCACTTTGTTTTCGTTAGTTTGCTCGCCACCATGTTTTGGGAAGTCTTCATCTTTCTTAGCGTAGGAACGCTATTAGTGGTGTTGTCACCACTTGCATTAATGTTATCAACAGTAACATCATCTTTCGTTTCATTACCACATCCAGTGTGGTTACCGATTTCGGTGCTGGCGACACCAACTTCTTCAATGGCATTAGTCACACCATCATCTTAAATGTTAGTAGTATTATCATCATGTTCGGAGAGAATAACAGTCTTGGCACTGCTCTCGTTGCCACCCGAGCGTTCTCCATCTTTATGAAGCACTTGAATTATGTCATTGTCGTCACCACTTTCGTTCATGTCAACAATAGTAACATTAGTAACATGAGTGGTGTTACTAGTAGTAGTAGCGTCATCAGAAGAACTAGTGGCACCAAATTCACTATTAGCATCATCCGTATTCGAAGCGGTGTTTTCAATAGTAAATTTATAGAGTGTGGGGTCTGCATTTATCTCCATTTCTTTTCTTGCGCTAACTCTTTTACAGAGATCTCTTCTTCTCCAAGTCTTCTTATTCCTTTGAATAGGTTGGCTAGGGAATTTTGGATTTTCCACTTTTCGCCAAACACTATTTTGAACTTTATGGGGCGGCTGCACCATTTTTGGCCGAGTGCTCCGTAACACATGTTCTTTACGGAGATGAACTTCTTTCTCTATGGCAAAAGTTCGAAATTCTTCTTTCCGGTGATCTGACCGAGGCATTGCTTCATATCTTGGCCTCATTGACCAAGGCTTAGTTGAAAGCTTCGCCGATGGTTCAAGCTTTAACGCTTTCTGAAATTGCTTTGTCATGGGCGACACCATGCTTGATGAAGATGGTACGTATGGAGAAGTAATTGGCGCCATATGCCAAGTTTTTCGTCCATAGTATGGAGAATATCTCTCGCTGGTAAATTCTTTTGATCTAGAGACACTAAGAGCGATTTGCCTTGATGGTCAAATATTTTCTTTTTGGTAAGGAGGACTTGTATTAAAATCCAATCTTCTTCGCACCAATTTTCTTGGTGGAGGATCGTTTGCATGCACCATCTCTTGCTTTGCACTTGGTGGAGAATACTCCGAGTTTTTCCTAGGAGTAAAGTTTCTTAACGCCACTGATCTTGAAATCAATGGCCATTTAAGTTAGTGCTCCCAAGGTTTATTTTCAGAGTTGACATAATCATACCTTATGATTCTGGTGCAAACATTATCATTTGGATCCTCCTGCACCGGATGTTCCTACACCACTTTTATTTTAAAAGGGCGTTTCTGCAATGGATGATGTTTTTGCAACGGTTGTTTCTGAAACGATGCCAATTTTTTCTCTATGGCAACACCTTTTGTCTTTTCTACTTTGGACAAGTGGCCATTCACTTGGGGTTGTGGATGAAGCGCGACCACTTGGGGCAGTGCCACATGCTGCTGCGCTTGCCCCCCGAGTGCTGCTGCTTTTCCAGAGATGGCTTCCTGAACTTGTTTAAAGCCATTCCCGTTTTTGGTTATTTATTCTTGGATCATCTCTTGAAATCTAGCTTCCATCCTATTCACCATCTCTTCCAATGTGCTAGCAAGATCATCAGCACTTTTGTGTCTGCGTAAGAACAGGTGGTAAAAAGAAACCTGCGTTTTGTCGGCATCCTTAGGAGGAGCCGTAACAATAGTAATAATAAAATTGAAAATAAAATCGAAAGGTAGAAGAAGAGCATGAAGTAAAGCTAAAATTGGACATGACATGAAAACTGAAAAAGATGGGAAATTTTAAAGTAACAGCTGTAAAAATCGAAAAACCTGGAAACACCAGAGTGAGAAGAAAATCCTTGTTTGGTCCCACTAGGCGTGCCAGTCAATTTACATTAAATTGACAAAGTCTTACGAACAGTAATTTAGTACTGGTTGCAGCGGATTTAAGATCAAGCGGATTGTGAGGACCGAATCAAAGTCACAAACGGATTGTTTAAATCATTGATTCAAATTTTCTTCATTTTTATATCTGTTTCAAAGGTTTCCTTACTCAATTCAAGGAAAAAATAGCAAATGGTTACTATTTCATTAATGGAAACGGATTACAACTGTTAACATGTCCGAAGACAAGATCAAAAACAGTAAAAATGGAAGAACAAATATGAACTTGTAAGAAAAGCAGAGAAATTATGCAGAAGTTTGCAGAATTTCAAAGAAAAAAGCTCATGGCTTGGAATTTTTGCAGCTGGGCAAGTTTGTGTGAGTCCAGAGATGTCCTTGAAACCCTGGGGGTGGCCTCCTTTATATAGGGGTTGATCATGGGCCTTGGAGAGTCTCCATGGGCCTGAAACTCTTCAGATCTTGATCTTTCGCTGAAACGACGACGTGTTGTTCTTCAGAAAACTTTCTTGAAATGTTGTTTGATGGGCGAATGCTCTTTGAAAACTCCATTCTCTCTTGAAATACACTATTTATCTTCAAATTAAAGCCAATTTCGAAATTTCCTTGGCCTGCGTCGGCGCATGCTACTGCTTCTTCCAAACGCTCGTTCTGGCGACGAATCTTCATGGAGAAAACGACGCGTCAAATCATTCCTGGAGAGCGTTTTGTTCATGCAATCAATCACCAAGGAATAGAAATTTTAATCCTACTTCATGTATCCTTGATTGAAAAACGCATCAAAAAACCCAAACGCGTGTTGGGAAAACGCTCCTGCACAATAAGATTTACGTGCGCTGGGTAAATGCTCATGTTCTTGTGTTTGGCAAACGAGCCTGTGCTTGCGTTTGGCAAACGAGCCTGTGCTTGCGTTTGGCAAACGAGCCTGTGCTTGCGTTTAACGAGCCTGTGCTTGCGTTGAGAAAACACATAGGCTGCATTTACATACTTTACTTATAATAATTATAATTAAGTTATAACCAATCTTGGGCTCAGTTAATCAACTTAGACTTTTCAGACTTAAAACCAAAGCCTTTTACTAACAACATCCATAAGATGGCCCAAAATCCAATTAAGACTAACACATCATCATTTAATCTTGGCCATTCATCTTATTTTTCATGCTCATGGATAATTTTACCCTAAAATGAAAATTCGGGTGTCAACACACTCCAAAGTTCAAACCATCAAGCCAATGTCAAATTGTTGATTAGGTAACACTTACTGCCTCCCTCAATGTCTAATCCCATTCTAATAGGTTTATTGTAATTTTTTACCCTCGAACTTGACGCAAGGTGTCATATAAACCCTCAAACTTTAATTTCAACCAAATAAGCTCACGAATTTGAAAGTTTTAATCAAATCACTCATTTTCTAACTAGAATTAAACAGAGCCATTATAATTGTTGACATGACATGCCATGTAGAAATTTTACATAGGCTCCACCTCCAACTTAGTTAAGTGTATCTCACTGCCACGTCATTGACCAAACTTAGTTACCAGTTGATCTGTTGAGCTCTAATTAGAAAAGGGTTGATGTGACAAAAATTTTCAAATTCAAAAGCTTATTTGACTGAAAATAAAGTTCGAGAACTTATATGGTATCTTACGCCAATTTCAAGGGCAGAAAAGTACAATAAACCAATTCTAATATTAGGAGACTATATATATGATGCAAAGAGTTAGAGGCCTGTCAATGCCATGTACGTAAGGTGAGTAGACATGGTCTTTCATTTCGCTGAAGTTCAAAACATAAGTTCGATCTTTCTAAAGTAAACTAGTTCCAAAACCCGCGCTCCGCGTCGGGATTGTGAAGGGAGGGAATAGTTAGTTAAAAAACGACTAAATTTCGGAAGCACTTTTTAAAATTGACATATAACAATTGGCTTTCGAGTCCTTCACCTTCATGAAAGTCGTAGATCACGCAAAAACCTTTTAACACCAACTGTTGAACAACTTCAATTGGACACGTTAATCAAAATTAGATAGACCGTCAAGCGAGATAACTAAATTTCCGAAACATTTTTGAGAACTAAAACCTCAAAATTGGCTTTTGAGTCCTTAATGAAAGTTGCAAGTCATTAAATTATCTTTCAAAAGACACTTGAATCACATTGATCGGACAAATAGAACAAAAAGTAAAAGAATTAAAGGCGAAGCGTTAAAGCATCCAACCAAGAATTTGTAAAGGATTAAATAGTATAAAGCATAAAAGCATGGGGGTCATTTGATAAATAATCCAGGGAAAAGATATTTGTTTATGGAGACCAAACATAAAAATTCCCTCTTGAACTCTCCACGAAACTCATTAATCAAATTCAGCTTTCAGGCCCTTGACGAAAGTCATAGATCACACAATAACCGATACTTGAACAATCTCAATCGGACAAGTGGACCGAAAATTAGACAATATTAGATAGACCGGCAATCGATACCACAAAATTTCAGAAGCATTTTTTAGAATAAAAACATTAGAATTGGTTTTTGAGTCCTTCATGAAAGTTGTACATTATTAAATTACCTTTAAATAGACACTTAAATCACCTTGATCGGACAAACGAAACAAAAAATAAAAGAATTAAAGTCGAAACATTCAATCGTCCAACCCATAATTGTAAAGGATTAAATAGCATAAAACATAAGTATGAGGATCATTTGATAAATAATCCAAAAAAATGATTTGTTTATTGAGGATGAGACCAGAGTTATCAGTTCCGTTTCGGTATCGCCCGTTTCGGCCGTACCGTGCCGTTCCAGTAGTATAACGAGACGGAACACCTTATGTTTCGTTTCGGATTTTGTCCCGCTCTGTCTCGGGTTGTTTCGGCCCGTTCCGATGCGTTTCGGTCTGTTTCGGCTATTTCGGGCGGAATTTAGTGTTTCGTCCGGTATGTAAATAAACCGAAAAAAAAATTCTTTTTTTTTTTTAATTTTTATCAATAAATATAATAAATTGATAAATTAAGAATACCTATTTCAAAATTAAAACACAAGTCGAGCCCCTCCTATCACTTATAACTCACTTTCTGACTTTCCCCCAAATTGAATCCCTAACATTTTCTAACCAAAGATCAAAGAACAATATCCCACGTCCCAACAGCTACTCCTTGATATGGTGAACTTTGGTGTTATTACTTATTTTGTAATTTAAACTTTGTTTGTGTTTTTAACTTTGAGAGATTATATATATATATATATATATATATAAACCTAATTCTAATATATATTTAAAAAATATTATATATAGCGAAAATTCCGAAACGGGACACCAAAATATAACGGTACCGGTACGTACCTGTACCAGAGGGAAAACGGTACACCCTCCGGTACGGTACTGATAACCTTGGATGAAATCCACTAAATAGTAACTTTATCCTAAAGTTTCCAAAACGCCCTCAACAATCAACAATAATAACGAAAATATCGAGCATGAAAGTACTGAAATACCCCTAACAATTTGTTCTTGGATGACTGTGGTGCATTTTATAGCTGGATAAAATGGTAATTCTATTCTCAACTTTAATATATGTGTGTTATAGATTTGTGGGGATGATTTTTGGGGGATTTTTTTTTTTTTTTGGAAAAGCAACAAAAGGAATGTGATTACACCTCTACCCTGAATGGACTAAACATATAAAAGGTCTTCAAACCAAACTAAAACACATATACCAAACCAACATGAAACGGCGGCCATAAAAGACAAACATGAAAAGGAGACCAAGTCAAAAGTAAAAACAATAAAGGCGCCAAAGATTACAACGATAAAACTAAGCATTCCATATCCCAAGCTAATGTAAAAACTAAAAACCAGCACATAATCACCAATACTAACCTGTTACAAACCCTTCTGCATAAAACTTGTAAGAGATCATGTAATGCAAGTGTTTTAATTAAACCTGTTATTACCTCGCTAAACCCTATGCATATGAATGTTTTTTTTTTCCTATAAAAACGTAAATAATAGTTGAAAAGATTAAGACGAAGATCAAGAAAGATTTTTTCTTTCTTTTTTTTTTTTGAAAAATGAAGATCAAGAAAGATACCTTTACTATTATGAAATTTGTTGGCTTCTGCAATTTGATATTTGACCGTTTGCGCCATATACATATTCTTTCATATAAATATATTAATATTATTACATATATCAATCATTGATTAATCTAGATCAAGAGTACAATAAAAAACTACATTGCGGTGGTTAGCTAAAGATAGAGAAACCAAAAGAAAGAAAAATGGCCGGACCCTCAGCCTGCACCATCAAAGTCATTGACCATGGCCATGTTTCTCCACCGCCAAGCTCTGTTCCCAATACCTCCCTTCCCCTTACTTTCCTTGATATCCCATGGCTTCTTTGCCGTCCCATGCAACGTCTCTTCTTCTACCAATTCCCTCACTCTACCCTCCATTTCACGCACTCCTTTCTCCCCTCTCTCAAGACATCTCTTTCTCAAGCTCTCCAAACCTTTTACCCTTTCGCCGCCAAGCTTATTTGCCCTCCCTCACCCCAGAAGCCTCATCTTCTTTACACCGACGGTGATTCCGTCCCTTTGACCGTCGCCGAGTCTTCTGCTGATTTCGATCGAATTATAGGCTACCATGCTCGAGATGTCAAAGAACTCCACCTTTCGTCCCGCAGCTGCCCGCCGTGACTGTGCTCGACAACAACCGTGTTGTGCCGCTTCTGTCTTTGCAAGTCACAGTGTTTCCAAACTCTGGAATATGTATAGGGGCAACGTTTTGCCACGTAGCTGGAGATGGAAGGTCTTTCAACAATTTCATGAAATCTTGGGCGTCCATTTCAAGGTCAACCTGTATGGAGGAGAAGGCAGTGCCTATTTTTGACAGGGATGGAATCATCGAAAAGGACCCTCGTGGGCTTGAGTCCATTTTCTTGAATGAATGGTGGAGTTGGGCTTCCAATTGGGAAGAGGATAAGGCACCAGCCCACGAAATTTTTGCAAACAAGGTTCGAGCCACATTTGTGTTAGCCCGGAGCGACATCGAGAGACTGAAACTTTGTGTCTCGAAACATGAATCCGAGATGCTACGCTTACGTCCATCGACATTCGTGGTATCTTGCGCTTTTGTGTGGACTTGTATCATAAAAGCCCAAAACCTAAGAAACAGAGGAGAGCATGAAGAGGACGAACTTGTTCACTTTTGTTTCGTGGCAGATTGTCGAAACCGACCTGAATTGGCAATTCCAGAGACATACTTTGGTAACTGTCTAGCAATATGTTTTGCAAGAACAAAGAGAAGTGAACTGCTAGGAGAGAATGGGTTAGTTGAAGCTACAAAAACGATTGGAAACAGAGTATGGGAATTTGAAAAGGAGGCATTGTTAGAAGCAGAGAAGTGGATTAGTGATTGGGTGGAAAAATCTGAAACGGGAAACCTTGTTACGGTCGCTGGCTCCCCAAAGTTGCGTGCTTACGAGACGGATTTTGGGTGGGGAAAACCCAAGAAGACCGAAGTTGTTCACATTGATGCTTCGGGCTCTATTTCTCTTGGTGACTGTAGAGACGAAGAAGGAGGTATTGAGATCGGTTTGGCACTTAAAAGAGATGAAATGGAGGCATTTACCAGCTTCTTTGAACAAGGCTTGAAGGCAGTTTAATCAATTTCCAAGGCTCATTCCAATTTTTTGTGTTGTTTGGAAAAGTACTCGAATGGTCCACCACTTACCAGCATGAATATACCATCAATAAGCAAATAGTAATTTCCTTTGGAAATCGGTTATGTTATATAAATCCATCCTCCCATGCTTTGTTTTGTAGTAGCACGAAACTTATACTGAATAATGAAATTTTTCTTATGATATTTTTGTTGAGAAATCATCAGAGGTCATGTTCAAATTAATTAAAAGGAAATTAATCCTGATTCTGTAAGCACAAAAGTATTAGTAGTAATTAAGCATGCTTTTGAGCTTGTTCAAATCGCCGGGGCTAATGATCTTGAATCTCTTTAGATTTGTGTTTCCTCCAATTCATCAATTTGCACTATGAACAAATTTGCCTCTAATTAGGTAAGGCTTCATAATACTGAAGTCACAAGTTATTATTAATAAATAAAAATGATGGGGAACTTCTCTATAATAGTCCTATTCCAATATACATCATCATAGAATTCAATTCAATGTTGCTAATGACGACTACTTTGTCTTTGGTTACCAAAAGGCCCGAGACCCAAAGGGAGCTTTATAAGGACCAAAAAGCCCAGATACCCATTGAGTGGCCTTTTTATTGAGAGAGTCCGGAAGGACACCTAATTTAACTTGATTGATCTCACTACTAAGTTCTACTAGTCGTGCCTAAAACTCCGAAGACTATATACATCATTCATTCTGAATCCAGGGTCAATATTACCTTTTCCAATTGATTTCAAGTGGTTTTGTCAAAAAAAAAAAAAAAAAAAAGGAATTGTTTTCAAATGAAAGGAAATGGAGGAGATGTGTATAAGAAAGATTAGGAATGGTTCGAAGAAAAGCTTAAAGAAAATCAGACTATTAGCCAACGAGCAGCATCAACACAGCACAAACCTTTGATAGGATCCATTTGCTTAAATTACTTCATATGATCTGATTGTTTAAAAAAAAAAAAAGAGTAGCTGCTATACTATTTTGCCTTAAACTTTGTGACAATCACAAGCATACATACATTCAATTAATTCGACATCTGGGAATGACCATGGCATTTCGGTTGACTAGTAATAATTAACTAATAACAATTGGGTTACTACTCCTAGCAAAACCCTAGTGGCCTCTCCTTCTCCTCTTTCTCTCTAGTTTTTCTTTATGTTTGTTTCTCCTCCTTGACCATTATTTGTCAAGGGGGAGGAGGGATCTGATGTTTTTCATCTCATTTTCTTTTCTTCGTTTTTTAAATAAAGTCCAATTCCACAAATTATTAGATTTGTTTGGGTTAATAGTCTCAAGATCTTTGGATTTTTAGTACGTTAAGTCAGTTTTTGGAGTCAGTCTAGTTTGTTTTTCTTAGTTTGCAATAGAATAAGAATTTTAAGACTTACGAATATGATGATTTTGCTTTTGATTTGCAAGTCAGTCAAAGGAGGTTGTCGAATCAGTCACTTTTTTCTCGCTGATAAAAACCTTAAGTTAAATAAAAACGAAGGTGAAAGCGAAAGGGTGATGGGCATGGCAGAGATCTATCAAGAAGGTTTGAGACCTCGAATGATCGATAAGACGACTCGAATTCCAAAGCAAGATCCAGATTCACACGTAAAGAAGGAAAACACTTCTTAATTTATTATGAATTTTGAATTTTATAGATGTAATTTCATTTGAATAAATGAGAATTACATTTTCTTTAAAAAAAAACAATTGGGGAACTGAAATATTGCATTTTATATTCAACTATGGAATCAAATTACTATTGTTTTTCAAAATGGGCTGATCAAAATTAAAATTAAAAGCTTCTATTTATAAATTACCAATTATATAATTTACCCTCCATTTATAAACTTTAAACTCTATGCTGAAAGATGATGGGCCTAATGCCCAAATTCGGCTTAAACCTTTTTAAACTTGCTCAATTTAAGTCTAAACCTTTAAACAGGACCAAATTGGATATAAACGTTAGCAAATTGCACCAAATTGGACCTATTTTGGACATGATTGTGGCAGTAAAACACACGCACCATTACTACAATTCTAAATTTCCATCCAAAATAGGTCCAATTTGGACATTAGTAAGTTATGTTTGTCTTTCTTTCAGGCTGAAAGTTTAATACAGGTATCGACGGATATATCGAACGGATATATCGACGAATATATCGACGGATATATCGAGGTATCGATGAAATTCAAAAATAAGTGGTCCAAAATGCACTAAAACGACGGATATTTATACTAAATGTTTGAATTTTGCCTTGAAATTTTGACAAATTCTTATTTACATATTTCCACATGTTTTAGAATCAAGATATGATAAATAGAGTATATGTAGATATAATTTTTTTTATATTTTTTACTGCGAAAATTGTATATAATATGTATAAATCAACTATATTAATTTAAACATACATTTATTTTATCTTCAAAATGATGGTTACCAAATTAACCACTTCATTAAACGTAAAAAATTATATGATTTCTTTTCTGAAGTAAGAAAGTACTAGATTATATTTATAAATGCATTATTTTACATTATTTTAGTCACAAACACAATCCAAAGCACAAATACAACCTCAGTACCACATTGAATTTCTTGGAGGCTCAAAATCACTACTACCGTAGTTACCACTGCTATGACTTCTACTAGGCATGGATGTATCATCTCCCCTGGGGGCGGTAATTCAGTTAAAATATTCAAGCCATAACATATAAGGTTTATAAACCACCATATAATTGTGCACATATTCCAAATATGCCTCTCGACTAATACTTGTTAGCCATCCAATAGGGGGGCACTCACCCGAAACTGCGTCCACGTTTGGCTATTGCACCGGATGCTCATTATAAGTCTGTTGTTCAAGTGGATACTCTGGATACATGTTAGATGAAACCGATGATTCAAACTCATTTGCTCCAGATCTAGTACCATAACTAGAATTTGATTCAAAATGCCCTCCATATCCAAATGAACTAGATGCAGTCGTTAAGCTCATTGAGCTAAACTCATCAGTGAGTTCACGCATTGCTCTTCTCCCTTTTCTATTTTTGGCCCCATGCCCAGCTCTACGATATCCATGATCTTCATCTTATGTTGTATGTGTGAAATCTGCCTCACATGGAAAAGGACTGTATGGTACATAATCACTCCCATAATTGTCACCATACCTGCTTGCATCTTCTGCTCCACTTTGTCCACCCCACCTTGAGTACTTGTTGTTGTAGTTCTGCTTTCATTTCCCCCATCATCATCATCATCATCACATCTTCCGTGAGCTGAAGAACCTCTAAATTTAGGTTGGGAACCGAATCCAGGTGGAGGACCAACTGTTTCATCTGTTGGATATTCTAGACCAACCTCTTAAGACATTACTTTGTCGACATCAATTCCAAATTCTTCAGCATGACTTACTATTCCTGACATGCATAAACTTATGCATGATGAAACGTTGCATAATTGGAAAAAAATGAATAATGTTTTTGGCCTTCTGGCCAAAGAGAAGATGGTAATGCATGCGTGTGAGGAATAGTAAGATTCCTGACATGCATAAACATATCAGTTAAAATTTTGCATAATTCGAACAAAAAAAAATTGCATTAAGTGTTTGGCCTTCTAGCGAAAGACGAAAATGATAATTCATACATGCCAGGAATCTTCCTATTATTGAGATGACCAAAACCCAGACTTAATTGAAACAGATATTTGACAACAATGTGACTTTTACTTTGAACAAAGCTTTGAGCAAAAAAAAAATGACATAGAAGTGTTGTGTCGAATACCAAAATGAGAATGTTAGGAATATTACTATTAAATAGATTATCAAAACCGGATCAGACCAAATTGTATGAATTAAAAAGCTAATGTTGCTTTTAAGAAAACATGCAGTTATTAGTTTGAAGAAAGCCTTGGAAAAAAAAAACAGACATAAAATTATTATGACCAATATCAAATTTGCGATTTCAGTCAAATTACTATTTAATAAATGACCCAAAGACATTTGAATGAAATTGTATTATCGAGAAACTCGGGTCTATCTCAAACCGAATCACTTAAATGAAACAATTATTTGTATTACTATTACCACTGTTTTGTATAAATGACTTCAATTGCTAATATTTTTGGAAAAATGAAATAATTCATCGAAATGTCGATTATATTTTTAATCCTAAATGTAAAAACGAAAAAAATATTTAATTTAATATGGATATGTATGGATATTTACGGATATTTACGGATATATCGAGATTTATCGAGATATCGATAAATATCGACGGATACACGGATATATCGACGAATATCCCGTGACATTGAAATTTTTATGGATATTTATATCGAGGGGTACAGATATCGGATATATCGACGGATATATCGAGGTATCGACGGATATTTAATTCCATACTTTCAGAATAGATTTTTTGTCTAAAAAAAATCTATGATGAAAGAAAGAAAAACTTAAACTTGCATCATTTTGGGCATGTGCATTGCAAACGGGATAGATAGATCTAGCACTAGTGTCATTCCTTTTTGATGCCGATTTGTTTTATATAATTATGTATTCATTCATCTAGGTAGCAGGAACATAACTGTCACATGCCACAAGAAACTGATACAAAATGTTAAGTTGCAAAAGCAACAATACAAACAAACCATAATTAATAACAACTAGTATTATTCTATTGTTAAGATTTCAGATGTTACAAAGCATTGCATTTACTCATAGGTTTACCAAATTAAATAAGAACCATTCCAAAGAAACCATACCATTCATAGTTGCAACAAGAATTCCATCTTGCAAAAAGTCTAGAGATTTATAGCAGTAGATTTATGAGCTTTTAACTCTAGTCTCGAGTAAACAAACCACATCCACTTTCAACTTTCTAACCCTTTTAACAACTCTAGATTGTTTGATGGGATCATTGAGGCTCCTAGTGTTCCAAATTAGGAACATGATCATTCGGAAAGAGGAGAGGTAGACTTATGAGCAAAATTATGTGCTCTCACTTTATACTATTATTCTGAGCTTTGGCTTTTGGTTTAAGTTGCTGCATTAATTCCTTTACTCTTTCGGAGGCTACTCGAGGCTTTCTATAGTATATAGAGATTTGATGGGACGATAAGCAGCCTTTTTTATTAAAAAAAAAAAACTTTTGTCTTGGTTTTATATATGGATTTATATATGATATATTGTCAATAGAGTTTAGCAGATTATACATGCGGTGGTTAAGGGTTGATATGTGTTCTTTAGGGAATAATTTTGATTTTTAAAAACAAAACTAGTTCTGAAAATGGGTATGCGTTAACTCCTCATATCGCCTGTGGAGTCTAAAATTTACACCATTAATGTATGAAAAAATTCTCCTTTATATATAAGAAAGTAAAACTTTGTCAAAGTTTTGGATTCCACCTCATTAAATGAGATGTAGTTATTAAAGCAAAATTAGGCTAGATAACAATTTATAGACAATATGACCCCCATTATTTTGATTATTAATAATTTTTATAAGTAGAGAAAATTTCTTACTAAATGTTTCATAATTTTTTTTTTCTAAAAGTCTCAAAATTTGAGGTTTACCCTTTTAAAAATAAAACATTTATAATAATGCTAAAACTTATTGATAGGTGTTTAAACATTTTTTTTTTTTCTAAAACCCTATGATGATGGGTCTCAAAATTTGAGATTTACCCTTTAAAAAATGAAATATATTTATAATTGGGGAACTTTATTGATAGGTGTTTAAATTGATTTTTCTAAAAATATTATAATAATGGGTCTTATTTAAAATTTACCCTTTAAAAAATATCATTATATAATTGGAGCTAAACCATAATTATTGTCATAAAAATATTTAAAATATTTTTTTAATTAAATGTGTGAATATTTCTTTAAAGAAACACATGAAATTTTTTTGAAGTATTATAGTCTCTAATTATTACACACAAACTTAACACTTTAAGTATTCCCTATTTCAAACCCCACAAAAAGTAAAATTATGATAATATAATGATTGGCTCGGGTGATGATGGCACCCGTCAGCCAAATCCTTTAAATAAAAGGCAGACAAATATGATTCAAACCCAGACCCCAACACGACTTTTTTTTTTGGCAGATCCCCACACATGAATTTAATCAAGTATATTATTGATGATCTTAATTAGTCTTAATTACCTCACTAATTAGTGATGAATCTCCCACCCCGTTTCCTCAAATCCCTAACATCTAGAACATTCATATATAATTTCCACAAGAAGATATCCACATATGGTATTTGACCATTCTTTAAAAATTTAACCATACACAATAATTATATATTATGCACCTAATTTACAATAATCTAATAACTCCAATGGTCATCCAAATCAACGTGCATCACAGTGGCCGTAACAAAGTGTCCGTAAATATATTACACTTGACGCCATCTTCAACGACTCTGATCGATATGATCTTCTACGTGTAATTCTCTCCCTCTCTTCCTAAACCTGCACCCTCAAGCTCGCTCAACCACATGTCCTTCAAACAAAAACTTCCGACATGATCAACCCTAAAAAATGTGCATGTAAGAATTTGGTATATCGTTATGTAAGAATTTGAGTTTATTGCCTTCGTAATAACCATAAAAAATGTGCATGAAGTGCATTTAATAATGGACTAGTCGTATTAAGTTTCGTACTCCCACACTCAATTTCTTACAACAACTCTCAGCTAACGTACTTGCTTTATCAAAACCTTAAAAAGTAGTGTATCGATGTGAACTCTATAATATGCAGCCTATGAAATAAAGAAGATTGAACCCCAAAAAAAAAGCTATAGATTTTGTATAATTCAAAGTTTGTTGGAAATCTTGGACACCCTTGCACCAAGAAATTAACAAACAAAATATATTTGTATAGCTACCATATATATCATGTACTTCCATTTATAAACTATTCTTTTGGGTCAACTTTGATGATGTGGATGTCTATATATGGCAATGCCATGCCATGGACAAGCAAGCCTTAGAATTGTGACAACTAATTACCTTTGCTATTATCAACTTATGTAAGCATCGATCGATCGACTTAATTAAAATTATATATATGAAACCAATGCTTAAAATAATAATGAAATCTATATGTGACGAAAATATGCACCAAGTTTTCCCGACCACGGTCTAGCATGTGACATTGCAGCCACATAAATGGAAAATGAGGAACTAAATCTATGAGCCGAAATCTCAATCTTTTTTTTTTGGGTTTAAAATCATCCAAGCACGCATGCGTCATCATGATACACGTTTATTAAGCTTATCTACGTGTTCGTAAAAAAAATGAGATGTTTCTAGACCAGAAACAGGGGAACAAGAGAATTAATTTCTTTTTTATGTTTTATCAAGATCTTGTATTACAATTCATTTTTTTAATTAGTGTCGTATTAGCAAAAAAACTACTATAGAAAAATACTTGGGGTAACATATTTATAATGCTTTGGTCATGTTTTTATTTTTCATTGACAATTATGTCAATGCCATCTGATCAAGTTGAAATTAGAATGAAAAGGAAGTAAAAAATTATGTATGTTCATGCATTTTATATATGTAGTCTAGAAGGTTATATCTTGTGATAAAATGAACGAAAAGATAAATGCAAATTCATTAAGGCAAGGAAACAAGCAACAGGATTTTGACCTTAATAATTAAGTACAAAGTTGTGCAGGTAATAAAGTAATATAAAAGTATTTGACCAAATCCTTTTTATCATAATGTTAGATGGAGGGTGGATGAAATTATGCATCTGATTTTCAAAGCACTTTGAATTCAGTTTCCAAATTTCGTAGTTGCAATGTTGGCCTTAAAAGTAAGCTTCTGCAACAAAAAGCACCTTATTCCTCTATACCCTATTTAGAGTTAACAAATGTCAACATTAAGCCATGGCCACAATTTTTGATACGAAAGATTGTAACCCCCCCCAAAAAAAAAAAGAGTTGACTTTATAGTTGGAAGTAGAGAGGACACCTGGCTCTGACTGCTACGTGCTCGAATAATAGTGGTGTTTTTGAAACAGGGTCCAGCTAGGAAAGTTGGCAGCTGTTTCTAAGAAAAATAAACTCATGTTAAAAATGGAAGCTGGTGACACGCAATAAGAAACTTGGTGCTTATACTGAAATTCAAAATAGGCTTTGACACCTCCGAAAAATTGTTCAAATTGTTGACAAGCGCAAAGTATTGCAATTCCATTTTTGTTTAATTTTAAATACCATTGAAAATTAACTTGAAGGGATTAAATTTTTTTTTTTGTGAGATTATCATCATGATTTAAATTCTTATGATTTTTCTATGACAACTTTCCGTATTCGTTGATTACATTGGACCTTAAATAGTCCAGAATTGAGTTGTGTCGGATCCGGTATGGGAGAAAACTCCCCAAAACTTATCGCCATTCACAAGAACTTTTTCGTATTCAATAATTATTACATTGATCTTGAATATTCCAAAGTTAATTGAGCCGCATTGGACTCTTTATGGGAAAAAGCTCTGCCAATACTTATATTCGTCATTCACGGAATCACATGACTCGAACAATGTAATAATTTGATATACTAGTAATAAAATTTGACTTACTTTTGTCTTTTTTAATTGGAAATTATATATTTGATATTAATGTAGGCTTTGATTAATCAATTGCAAACGTAAAGATAATAAATGTGATTTTAAGTATGCTTATATAGAAAGTATTCGATAGTCATAATTAGAATTTAGAACCCGAAATGGCCAATAGTTATATGGCAAATGCTGATGAAAGATAACGTAGATAAAGATCACTTTTTAGCGGAACTGGTTCAAGGGGTTCAAACTTCAAAAGTTTGGATTGGGGGGCAAATGGACAATAAAAACAGTGTAAAATTTTCTTCTAGTGTCGATAGCGTACTTTAACTACCTTACCGTCCAATCATTATCAACTTTGCGAAACACACAAATACGGTCAAACTTAGAGCGTAGAGCGTAGCAGTTGTCATTTTATCAACATATATTTATCCAATTTCAACATATATACTACATATATACTATAAATATATATAGGGTAAATTAGTTAGCAAGATTATTCTTCACTCAATCTAATTACTCTGTTCATGAAGGAACTAAAAATTATTCAACCTAACTTAACTAATTTTATTAAGAACAATGGTGGCAAGCCATTGTCAAAATGTTTTGATAGTGAATTGTGTAGATATATATACTTTACCAAATCACCACTTAGGGGGAAAAAGAAAGAAAAGAAATATCTCAACAAATCTATGATAAATTATTGATTGAAAGTTAAATTTTCAACACGGGGGATCAACATATATTTTTAGCCCCATTCATAATTGTTTTTCCTTTGATTAATGCTCATATATACCGGCAATTATGATCCAAAATATCTTACTTATTTTTCAAACTACCATTAATCTATTTCCCACAAAAAAAAATAAAAAAGAATGAAAGAAAGAAAAACCAACCAACTATTTGACAAATTCTTGCTAAGTTTTACTTTATATAAAAAAAATTATATATAATACACCGTCAGTGGAATTTAACAGACTACACATGCGGGAGTTAAGGATTGACATATGTCTTTTAAGGAAATGAATAGTTTTGAATTTTAAAAACAAAAGTAATATTGAAAATGGGTATGTATCAACTCGTCCTCACCCCGCTTGTGGAGTACAAAATTTATACTGTCAGTGTATCAAATAATTATCCTTAAAAAAACCCTAAGATATATATTTCTATTTTCTGTACATATATTATTTAATAACCTAAGTTGAATAAAACCAAAAAATATTCCGATATGCTTGTGAGTGTTACCTACAAAAATCTAATTAAAATTATTACACAAAAAAATGATATATACTTGAATTGATCAGATCAGCTTTGAGTTTATCAAAATTCGAATGCAAATGTATACACTAAGCAATAGTGTATATACATTGATTATGTCACTAAAATACATGCATCTCTAAAAGAACTAGAGTGTTTGCAAGTAGCATCACAGTCGTCATTGTGGCTAAATATACATATACTTATTTTACTAATACTTGTTTGTATATATTATATGTGCATGCCATACTTAATTTATACATAATTTCATGTGAATTTACATAAACATAAACAAATAAAGTAGATTAATGGTTAAGTAAATACTTATTATGTACGTACATATGTAATACGTAGAAAAAAGGGCACGTGTCAGAAGGCCGGCACCAAATTCCGTTGACTTCAATCTAGGCACCCTTCTTCTTCCCGACTCTATATATATATGGAGGTCATCTTTCCTTTGGGATCCACCACTTGCACTTTTTTAATTCTCATCATCCTCTCTCTCTCT
>AWWV01006866.1:0-15834 GCA_001974805.1 Corchorus capsularis
AAGGGCTTATTTGGCTGCAATTATAGGGGCTTATTTGGCCATTTTGTGTAAGTTCAAGGGCCTTTTTGAGCAATAAGCCTTTTAAAAGGGGGCTAAACCTTGGGCTAAAATCGTGTTTAAATTTAAGGAGGTCATTTCACATGGCAAGATTCTATTTGTTAGACCCATGGATGATGTGGCGGGTCTGTCCCACCTAATAATTTCTCGTAATATATATATGATTAGAGGGAAAAAAAAAGGACAAATAAGATTCAACAGAATATATGATAGGAGTTCTTTTCTCTTATCAACAATCAGGACTTAAATTAATCGAAATGAAATTGGAGTATAAATCTATACGTAGAGCTGGCAAATGGGCGGGTCAGGTTGGGTTTGGGCTCAGGTTATCGGGTTCGGGCTATTTTCGGGTTTGGGTTTAAGTCAGGTCGGGTTGAATTTGGGTCAAGTTATTCTGGTTCGGGTTGAATTCGGGTTCGGGTTCAGTTTGGGTTTTGGCCAGATCATTTACCCTTTTTATCCGGATGAATAATGTCATTACCTTTTTCAAATTTTATGTGTAATTTATTAATTTACCTTTTAAACATATTCATATGAAAAACTATAGGGCATAAATGAAATTTTCATACATTTTCAGATTCGGGTTCCGGTTAGATCTTTTTCGGATTCGGGTTTTTTCGGGTTCGGGTTCGGGTGGGTTCAGATATTTGACTTTTTCTGGTCAATCGGTTCAGATTTTTCGGACAGATTTTCTCGGATCGGGTTCATTTTGCCACCTCTATCTATACGCAGCAACCTCTCATTTTATTGTTGCTACAATTAAAAAAAATGAAGGGAAAACTAATCTCCTTAATTTAGAATTTGGATTCTTTTTTTGGTAAAAAAGAATTTGGATATATGCCTATATAATGTATACACTTTTAATAGTCACTAGAACTTTGAAGTATGGAAAAGACAAGAAAATAGAGAGACAACAGAATATTGAGAAGAAGAAAATATGAAGAATTGGAAAAATTGTTCTCATTCATCTTATTCCATAACAAAGTAAGTGGCCTATTTATAGGCATATAGATACATCACCATAAATATAAGGGGATGAACTTTGCACATAGGTATATGTGTATGAATGAACCAAGTCATCAATTTTATCTATACTTTAATTAGATTCATGGACATACACAACATACATGTATATTCATAACAAATTTATAGTAATTAATTTATAATTATTTGATAATTTATTTTTTATAGGAAAGGGGATGAATGTCTTTTAATGAATACAAATATAATAAACAAAACATTAGAAAATTAACTATTGACACTTGTCAAAGAAACCAAATGTCAAATGACACTCAATGAGAGTCTTGTACATAAAATTAATAGTAGGTTTAATTTAATTGTATTCAATTAATATTATTAATACAATTATTACATTAATATATATTAACTAACTATATTTTATTAATTAATTCTTTTTTAAAAGAGATGTAATAATTAATTCTTTAATATTTATATTTACTATTATGAGGTTATACATATTTTACAAACCAAAAAAAAAAATCTAGATATATACCAAAAAAAGTGGCGTATTGATGATGTTAAAAGAAATATGATATATGCATGTAAAAAACACAGAAATGATGACTTAGTAAAAAAAAATGAAGATAGCTCACCAAACCAAATAACATAAGTTAGGGATTGAACCTAATCAGTAAAAATCTAACACTCTACCAAGTGCATAGTAAATGGTAATCAATACATATTGACCATCCATTAAATATGCATGCTACCAATAGTTATCACCATTGGCATTCGTGTTGTTAGCTAATGGTAATAAAGTATATGCCTCTGAATCCTAAGGTCTTGAATTTAAATTTCATAGAATATATATGGACCGATTTACTTAGATAGGTTTACTTAGATAGAGAGGGTGGCTACAATACTATATAGTATTGCAATATTTTGACTATTCTTTTTACTAAATTTTATTTATAGTTATTTAAATTATTAAATTAATTATTTTATTTATAGTTATTCAAAATTATATTTTAGAAGTGATCTAGAAGTCATGGGAACTTGCCAAAAAGAAAAAGAAGTCATGGGAAATAATTTGTAGTGTGTGTGTATATGTGTGTGTGTATATATATATATATATATATAACAAAAATTTAAAATTGCTAATTAAAACTGATAAATTATCTATACTAATTATAATGTCAAAACCTAAGTTTGTCTCACGAGTTGACTCGAAGACAAACTCAGTTTTTTAAAAATTCAAAATAAAATAAAAACTATCAATTTCAGAAAAAAACTACCCATTATAAGATAAATATAATATTTAAATTTATTTATATCATTTTAAAGAAACTACCTATTGAAAAAAAAAATCTGTTATAAACCACTCACGTAGTGAGTGCCCTGTGTCTTGTACTATATAATTTCTTTTGAAAGGCAAGGTTATTTATTTTAGAGATTGAAGCATTTATATATTCTTAATTTTTTTTGGCCACATATATATATATATATTCTTAATTAGTAATTACTAAAATAGTCATACATATGCAAATATATATGACCACCACGATATCCTAGAAGTAAAACAATTGGATAACTTCCTTGAATTTAATTCCCTCCTCCTACTCATGCATCACCATCAAATGTATCATCATCATTACTTTGTTTTTCTCCTTCTTCCTCTTCAAGCAAATCCACAAAAACTTCATTGTATTAAATTTCAAAGCTAAAAAGTGCAATATTGTCTTACATATGCCTCATTTCCTCCATATTGGTCACCACTACGATTTTGCTAGAGACAATTGATAAATAGTGCGAATGAAAATGAAAAACCGCTTTCTGCATTTTTGGCCGTTCATTTTCCAATGCTTCCGAAGACGTAGTAGACGATTTTGTTGACTGACGTCTCTTTTTTTCACTATTTGCGAGTAGGAGACTTCTTCTTGCTTGGAGATCATTTGGGGTTGGGATTATGAATTTCCCCTTTGCCTTCCGTTCTCTTATCTTTGCACTTTTTCTTTCCCTCTTTTCAATACCTTTCCTCGGAGACTTGTATTCTTTATACTACCCTTTTTTTGTGTTTACACTCTAGTAGTCACCGAGATTGAAAAGTGCATCTTTGTTCTAACTTTGTATATAAGACAGTACTTTTAGATAATGTTGCTCATTAAACATGATATACTCACTAATAATTATTTCAATTAATTTTCAAAACAAGCTTATTAATAAAAAGTAAAAACGGTTAGCGAGCTATATATAGAAATATTTTTTTTTTTTTGAGATAAGAATCATTTTTCATTTCTTGAAGAGATTGTGATTACAAATGCATAGGAAGACCCGTACACCGCTACACGATTAGCTAACAAATCCCTTCCCTAACAAACAAATCCAGTGAAATCTCATTACAATATAAATCTCTATGCCCAAACATCTAAATGAGAATTCAACCCAATTAACTAGAAACTATACCTTAAATAAACTACCTACCTACCAAAAAAACAAACAAATTATAAAGAAACTCATATTCCATGAGAGTTGAACCTAAGACCTCATGATCTAGGTAGGCTGGAACTAAAAGTCCAGTACTTTACCATCAGGCCAAATGCCTGATGGCAGATATAAGAAAATTATTTGATGAATCTTTCTTGAATTTCAACTATGATAAGATTGTTTTAATTCAAAATAAATAACTTATAAAACATTTACAATAAATCGAATCTAAAGTTTTATATATAAAAAAAAATTCTTCATATCGATACATTTGTAGTTGTTGAAACCGTGAATGATATGGTACTAGTATTTCATTTCATATATAATATTTTTTATGAAATAATTTCTCGAAGGAGGAAGTCAGAAATTATATTAAGGCGTGTTTTTAAAACTCATGAACATTTGTGAAAAACTGCATCAATGTTACAAAATTATGGTAAACATTAATGATTAAACCATAGGACATTTTCAATTTTGTTGATTAATTTTATAGAAGCTATACTAAATTCCAATTTTCATTTACTTGTTGGTTCGAAAGCAAGGGGCGACACTGAGAAAATGCAATCTAAATCGATTGTTTTGATTAAATTATTACGTAACATTTTCCTCGTGTTGATTAATTATACTTGGTAGCGAAAATGAATACGAAAAGAGATGGTAAAGATGGGTGATGTATATATATGTGCACAAGAGTAGACACCGCCAAGCTGCGGCTAGCTGACGCTTGTCTATTTCCTACAATGACAATCATTTGAGTGAAAGAGAGAGAGAGGGCGTTGAAGATTTGATGGAATTATCCTTTTGAAGAGGCAACTGTCATTGAAATGAATTGCCCTTGTGTGAAACGGTGTAACGTTATGATGGGCTAAAAAGTTTCCTACTTACGGGTTCCAAACCTCTCATTCAATGTAAGCCTCTATCACCTTTTATGTATAGTAGCTTCAAAATTAAATATTGGAAATATTTTATCAATATCACTTTCTCAATTTATTGTCCTTTTTAAATTACAAAAATTGTATATAGTATAATTTATTGAACATTTTATTTTAAAAAAATGTTGATTTTACTAGCTAGTTTATTTCTTTAAAGGTACATTGACTCATTGCACTATTTTTTTTTTTTGTACCGAGTCAATTGATTTCATTAAACAAAGGGTTAGTACAAGCAGATAAAAAGCATAGACATATCATGAGTACAAATCCACAACAGGTAGCAAAACATTAACACATAGATCATATAAAAAGGATATGCAGCCTTGGATTAATCTTGTAGTTTCAGTGCCACTGGAAGGAGGAGTCGTAATGAGATTATTTTTCGTTGAGCCTTGGAAGCTGCATACTCCCATAATCCATAATGTTTAGCACCCTTCTAGCTTCACCTTCTTCTTTTCTGGATATCTCAGTATGAAAGTGGAACCAAGGTCACAACTTGTATTCCTTTTTCCCAATTGAACATTCAATCTTTTAGGTTTTGTTCTCCTGCCAACTATAGACTTTGATCTTTTCTTTCCAAAAGGATGAGTTTCTTTCCCCCGTTTCAATTCAGCTTTCTTGGCGACACCCCTTTTGTTCCAACTTTGGAAGGATTTCCATCTCTTTCCATCAATCAAATGTTTCCCCTGTTTTTCTCGGACACACTTACTTAACGAACTACCTCAAACAAATTTGCTTAACGAACTACTAACCACCTGTTCCTTGCTTCTTGTGCTGAAGGTAAAGTTTGAAATTTCACCAACTTCATCCAAGGGGGAAGCATATTTTCACCACTATCTTGACCCGAACTTTGGTCTAAGTTAGAACTAGATAAGCTGGTAACATCTCCCAACAGGTTATCACACACTGCAGTATGTACTGCTCGAGTTAATTCTTTGCTTTCAATCACTGAAGAGTGATGTTCGGGATCACATTCCATCAATTCAGTTGGAGCTTTACTCCCTATATCAAATGCTTGGCTTGGAGTTAGATTGGTTCTCATTTTTTGAGGTTGGATTCCATTTTGCACATAAAGGGTGTATGGAAGGTTTGCATTCCCCTTTGCTACACTTGCCCTGCATTTGGACTTATAGTGTCCTGGTTTCCCACATCTACTACAAACAAATACTCTTTTTTCCTTTTTGAAAGTAACCCAAACTAATTTCTCCTCATCATGAGGTAAGAAAGTGGCGAACCTGTTTGATGAAAACACCCTTTCCAGATTGTCAACACCCCTGTGATTGTGGACTTTGCTTTCCACTGATGGCTCCTCCTTGCATAAGCTTGGACTTGAGTTTTGTGTTTCATCCATGCTCATATCATTCTCTTTCATAGAATTTTGTCTTCGACCCACCTTTTGTCTTGAGTCATCTGTGATAGTATCGTCCCTTGCAAAACTTTAACTCAAACCTTTCAATTCCCTATTCTCTCTTTGCAAACATAAAATCATTTCCTCTTGTTCCTTTTTTATGGTCTCCAAGAGTTGAAAATCTGTCTCCATATGCATCAACTTGGAATTCTCTTGCTTGAGGAGTTCATTTTCTTTGTGCATTTGTGAGATGCTGTGCTGGTATTTGTTAATGTCTTCTTTGAATTTGGACATCTGGCTTTCAAGCTTCTTTAGCCTTGAATCAATAATCCCAGAAGAGTTCTTTTTTATGAATCCAAGAAAATACCTTGTAACCACTCTCTGTAAAATGGTTGGGAATGAAGGCTTTGGACTTTCCAGACAAATAGATGGTCCTAAATTCTCCTGATATTCTGCAGCCATTTCTTCTAGGCAGATTTCTTGGAACATATCTAACTCTTTCATGAAAGAGAACAATGAGTCACCAGCAGCTTGATCATCTTCCTCATCTTCCTCATCATCAGTCTGTTCTCCATCTTCCTCACCATCAGTCTCATAATCTTCTTCACTACTACCCATAGATAACTCCTCATCTAAGTCGTGAACTGTTGAAATTGGCTTTTTAAGGAGCTTTTCTTGTAGGAGACGATCAGCCAGAAGGTTGTGTGTTGCTAGACAAGAACCCTTTTTTCATCCCAAACATCTTGAGAACACACTCAACCACCTCAAACAAGCTACACCAGAAAAGGAGCTAACTCTAAAACCCAAACCCAGTCAACTACAACCCAATACAGTAAGCCCCAATCACTCAAACAAACGCCCCAATCACTCAAATAAACATACTAGACCAAAAACAGAAAAACCAAAACAAAGCTGGAGAGAGGATAGCTAAGTTGACAATGTAAGCCAAAGGAGCAAAAAGGTTTTTTTTTTTTGGTTAAGGAGGAGAGAGGGTAGGAGAAAAAAAAACTAAAAATAAGAATTAAATATAGAGGTGGAAGAAATTGGGGATGGTGGTCGGAGTAGAGACGGCGATGGTTTGTGGGGAGAGACTCCATGAAAACAGAAAAGGAAGTGGGTGGGAGCCATTAGGTTGGGAAAAATCGAGATGTCGCAAACAGACGAAAACAAAAGTGGTCAGAAAAGAAAAGGGTTGAGATGAGAAAACAGATAAACCTAGATCTACAAAGTATTGGAAGGTTTTGAAGAAACCTAACTAGGGGATGTGAATCGGACAGTCAAGATCTACTAAGGAGATTGATTTTCTTGGCCATCTGAGGTCGCCGACATCACTTGTAGATGCCGGTGATAGAGGCAACCGGCGATGAGATAAAGGGTTTTAATAGTCAGGATGAGCTCTTATTATAAAGAAAACTGTTGATTATGGTGAGGTTTTTTTTTCTTTTTTGGAAACTTGGTATTTCCATGTTATTTTGTATCATATATCAGATACTACTAGTATATTTAGGTTTTTTTAACCTATAAGAACATGTACACTCGTAAAATTTGACTCATTGCACAGTTCCCTTATCGACAAAATGGTTTCATTAATGGATGATAATTATAATTGACATTTGACATCTATTAATTTGAGTAAAATTAATAAATTGACTTTGGGTTGGGGCTGCGTTTGTTCTAAGTCTAACAATCATCAATTTTCATTAGCTAGCTGGCTGCTGCTTCTGCTTCCGACCATCTCTTCATACGCTCACTTGCCTTATTTGCTCATAATTATAGCAGTCAATATTATGAATTAAACTCAAGAAGTTGATTTCTTACCCTAATTTTGAAAGTGTAAAAGGCGAGGAATCTATTATCATCCATCATCAGTTGGCAAGATTAATTTTGAGGTTTAACCATACTTTTCCATTCGTTTTCGTTGTAATCATTCTTATGATCAAGTCATAATTATATAACTTACACTCGGTCAAAATATTCAAGAGAGGTTCATATACTACACAAAAATGTTCAATTTCATTCAAATATTCAAAAGCGATCAATTTAATCCATATACTCATAAGATTGGGTCAATTCAATCATTGTATCAATTGAGTTCTCAATTGCCCAAATTATGCCGATACCGGTTGGTAGAACTGGCAATTGGGCGGGTTCGGGTTCGAGTACTTCGGGTTTGGGTTTTTTCGGGTTCGGGTTCTGTCGAGTTCGGATATTTTGGGTTCGGGTATTTTCGGGTTCGGGCTCGGATCGGGTTCGGGCCCGGGTGGGGTTCGGGTTCGGGTTCACTTTCGATATTCATTGTCCGATCCGAATTTCTGGCTCATCCTGATTCAACGTGCAAGCTTTTTTTTAAAAGAAAAATAATTGTTTATCTTTTATTTTACTATAAGTTTATTGATAATTATAATATAATAACATAGAGTATATAATATAACATGATAATCAATATATTCCTAGGACTACATTCATCCAAAAAACGACAGTTATTTTGGAACGAAGGAAGTATATATAAAGATTGAGTAATTGTCAAAAAATACTAACGAAAGAACCGTCTCATCGTTAGAGACATTCCGAAACTCCCACATGATGAAAAAAAGTAAAAGGTCAAAATGATCCTACTTGCTAAAAGAGAAAACTCTTCTTTGGAAAGACAACGCCACCGACAATTATTAAGTTGTGTATTGTGTGCAACATTTAGATTAACTGAATTAAATATAAAATACATATACTTCAACACTAATTTAAACTATTTAATGCTAATTAATACTAAATTGTAGCAAATTAAAACAAATTAAGTATTAAATTAAACAAATCATCAAAATGCAAGCCTTAGATTAAACAAATTAAAAGCTGATGAACCCTTATTTGAACCTATAAAGAACTTGAACTTATTTATTTATATGTAATAACTTTATTTAATATTAATATTAAAAGGAAGAAATGTGATTTTTCTAAACAATAATGAAATTTTTTTATCTTATAAATAATTCTTGAATTTTTTAATATTATTTTGATCTCGGGCTCGGGTCGGGTTCGGGTTGTCTCGGGTTCGGGTAATTTCGGGTTCGGGTTCGGGCGGGTTTCGGGTTCATTTTGCCAGCTCTACCGGTTGGACTCAATTGATTCAATTTTGTGAGTACATTGACTAAATTGATAGATTCTTTGTACAAGGATGAAAATGAATATTTTTGTGTAGTACAAGGACCTCCCAAATATTTTAACTATATTTTTTAAAATATATATACAATATTACAAGACTTAATTGATATTTTTTCTTTCTTTTTTGCAACCCAGTCCCCTTTAATATGTTTATATCAATCATCACCACTGATTTCAAAACAGTTGGGCTTAAGCTGGGTCCAACTGGAAGCAAATTTCAAAGCCCAAAAGCAAATTAACATGTGTTCCTCTTCAAACTTGGGTGCCCCATTATCATATTTGTGTTTGACGAATTGATGGGAGCCATGCATGCAGAAACAAATAAAGTTTACCTTAAAAGGGTCATAGAATGCCAGAAGCAAATAAACATATTCATAGTGCTGTCTCCAACTGCAACTGAAAGTGAAAACCACTTTCTTTTTCTATTCTTGAGTGTACTTATTTAATGTTATCCAGGTTAATTAATAAGACAATGTTATTTAGGTTTAGATAGAAAAAAAAAATGGAGCACAAAGTCACTAGATTGAAAAGTTAAGATCCCACAACAAAAATTTCATCATTATATTACTTACTATTACTAATAATTTAAGAGATCTGAAAAAAAAAAATCAATATAAATATGTAGATTGTCAATTAAGTGTTTATTTATGTGTTTTTTTTTCTTTGGTGGGGTCTGCATTTTGCTTATATGCAGGCAAATTAGAGAGAGTGGCTGATGACACTCTTCATTTTGTTGTGGAAATTCATTTTTTTAGTTTCGAATTTTGTACTTTACTTATTTTATGCAATAATTTAATATTATTTATAATTCATTTGTTAAAAAAAAAAGCTTTCTAATTCACGTACTTTTTTTCTTTCATAATTTAGAAAATCATTTTGCTTTTAGGTATAATATATATATATATAATGGTCAATGCAAATTGCACGTTGGAGATCTGCAACATCTTTTTCTCATTCTTTTTCGTTTCTTTTTTTTAGTGAAACATTGTTCTTTTCGTTCTCATTACTAGTATTTAATAATCATCACAAACAGCTAGTATGATTGGAGTACATTGTATGGAAGACATTCTTAAGAACAAATTAGGATAGCCTAAATTAATGTTAATTTCAAACTATAAAATGTTCATTCATATTTATTTAAGAAACTTAATTGAGCTTTCACCCTTATTTGTCATAGCGAAAAAAATACCAATAATCCTCTAAATATAAATTTTTAAAAATTATAAGAGTTAAACATTTATAAAAAAGATTATTATACATTCATTGAAACTAATCATAGTACTCTTCAGATTTGATTAAGCTGCTCTCTTGCTTGTTGATGTTTGATTTTGTTTGGATCTTTTTATTTTTGGTTGGGTTGTTGCGTTTCAGGATGGCTCTGTACTGTTTTGTAGCCCTGCTGATCTATTTCTTTTAACATCAATAATATCCCTGCTTTGCTTCTAAAAAAAAATGTATAGTCTGAAAGTAAGTTTGTTTCTCTGATTCTCTCATATCATATCATCATAGAATATAAAAAAAATGGGAGAGAGAGAAAAATAAAAAAGAGAAAACTAAACTATATATATAAAGCACTTCCATTAGCAAATAATTATTGGATTCCTAATCAGCTATGCTGCTTGAAAAAGATCACTTGAATCCTAACAATGTGATCAACAAATTCAGAATTTTGTATCTGGGTGCCCAGTCCACATACTTAGAAACAGAAAAAGCAATCATTTTTAGTGATTTTCCAAAGTGGGGTCTGCTTGTATGCTATAGGAAACAAATTTTTCTTACATATAGTCATATAGACAGCTCATGCTTTAATTTGTTTCTTTAGTGCTAATTGCTTTGAAACTTCAAGCTTTAGGAAGTCTATCATATGCATTTTTCTCCCTTCTCCACATATAATAATATAATAATATAATAATATAATAATACAATTTCAAGATCATTATTTGCTTTTAGGACCTGTTGATATGTTGCTAATTAAAAGATATATAGCTATATGATTGTACAGCTGTTTATAAGCCACAGTCAGCAATATACACCTTCTCTTAGGACCGGGTACCGGATTCATGAGCGGTTTAAAGAATAGTAGAACAGTATAATTGGAGATTGAAGCTTAATTGATTAATGATGATTACAAGGTATATATACACTGTATTGATAAGTGTATAGGTTAAGAGATATACATAAGATTCAAATACAATTTGAACTAAGTAAGGATTATCAAATCTAGCTAAAATATAGGCTATGTTATCTGCTATTTAACTGGATTTGAAATCTTGAGTCTTTCCCTCCAATACTCCCTCGCAAGATGGTGGCTCTATTAGAAACACTAAACTTGGAGATTAGCTGCTGAAACTTATCACTTGGCAAGGCTTTAGTTAGGGCATCAACAAGTTGCTGAGATGTAGGAATATGTTGAACCTTGAGAGCACCTGCAGAGACCTTTTCTCGCACAAAAAAATAGTCCAAGGCTAAGTGTTTCATTCTGGTGTGAAACAAAGGATTCATGCAAGTATAAGTGTCAGACAGATTGTCACAAAGAACTATTGGAGAATCCGGAACGGCAACATGTAGTTCATGAAGTATAGATTGAATCCAGGTTAGCTCAGACACACTTAGAGCAATTGCTCTATATTCAGCTTCAGTGGAGGATCTGGCCACTGTTTTCTGTTTTTTTGAACACCATGGGACTGGATTTGAACCAAGATAAATTATATAGGCTGATGTAGACCTGCGATCATCTGCATTTCCTGCCCAATCAGAGTCTGTATAGACTGAAATCTTAGGATTCTTGCCTGGTTTTAGTGTAATTCCATGTTGTATCGTTCCTTTTAAGTACCTTAGCACTCGTTTTAAGGCCTGGAAGTGAAGAGTAGTTGGTTTGTGCATGAATTGAGACAATTTGTTTACTGCAAAACAAATGTCAGGCCTGGTTAAAGACAAGTACTGTAATGCTCCAATAATTTTCCTAAACTCTGTATCATCTACTGCTGCAGTCCCATCATTCAATGTTAGAGACAAAGAGGTGGATAAAGGAGTTGTGCAGTTCTTGGCTCCACTCATGTTAGCCTTATTCAGAACATCAGCTACATACTTTGATTGAGACAGAAATAAACCAGTTGAAGTATGCAACACTTCAATGCCCAGAAAGTAGTGGAGCTGCCCCAAATCCTTGAGTGAGAACTTTGAAGACAATGCTTGTGAAAATTCTGTCAAGAAACTGCTGGTATTGCCAGTTAAAATGAGATCATCAACATATACCAAGAGATAAGCAATAATGCCACCAGACTTATAAATAAAGAGAGAGGTATCTGCAATGGAATTTTTAAAGCCATATGAGATGAGAAATGAGCTCAAAGCATAGTATCAAGCTCTGGGAGCCTGTTTAAGTCCATAAATTGCTTTTTTTAGTTTACAAACCATGCTAGGGAACTGTTTATCATATAAAACTGGAGGCTGCTTCATGTAAACTTTTTCACTGAGTTCTCCATGCAGAAATGCATTATTGACATCCATTTGCTTCATTTGCCATCCATTTAAAACAACAATAGACAAGACAAGTCTGATGGTAACTGGCTTGACTACTGGGTTAAAGGTTTCTTTGTAGTCAACACCAGGAAGCTGAGTAAACCCTTTGGCAACTAGCCTGGCTTTATACCTGGCTACAGATCCATCTGCATTTCTCTTTACTCTGAAAACCCACTTACATCCTACAATAGTTCTATTAGTAGGTTCGGGCACTAATTCCCATGTTCCATTTTTCTTCAAGGCTTCAAGCTCATCAAGCATGGCTTGCTTCTAGTGTGGATCTTTGATTGCTAGGGAGGCACAGGTTGGCTCAATGGTGTCTGGGAGAGGATGTTTGGTTGTATGAAACATAACTTTGGATTTAAAAATGCCATTTTGTGATCTAGTACTCATAGAATGTGTTCTAAGTGAAGAAGTACCTGAAGAAGTGGCTGGATTTGCAATTGTTGTTGTTTCAGCTAGTGACAAGCCTGCACACAAGGGAAGTGGAGCACAAGAGTCTAATGAAGGTGAATCTACTGGTTCTGCTGCAGTGTCTGAAATGGACTGTGATGAACTTGGACTAACGGAAACAGGTAAGGTTTCTGTTGCACTAGGTAAGACAGATATGACTCTATCAGTAGATCTAGGATTTGTGTTTAATGGACTGAAAGGAACAATTGCTAATGATTCGGTATCTATGGCTGGATTCCAAGTTGTATGTGTTTCAGTTGACACTTTAGGACCTGCAGGGATACTTTTGAACAGAAACTTGGATTCATCAAACATTACATGCCTGGACACAAAGATTTTATCACAAGACAAATCAAGACATAGATATGCACTCTGAGTTTTTGAATAACCAAGAAAAACACAAGGTCTAGATTTAGGTTCCAATTTATGACTATTATATGGTTTCAATCAAGGATAGCATAAACATCCAAAAACTTTAAGTTTTTCAAAGTTTGGTTCCAAGTTAAATAGCTTTTGAAAAGGACTTTGATTATTCAAGACCAAGCTTGGCATTCTGTTCATTAAGTAAACTGCAGTTTCAAAAGCATAAGGCCAATATTTCAGAGGCATAAATGCTTGATGCAAAAAAATAAAACCTTTTTCAACTATTGTTATATGTCTTCTTTCAACTATGGCATTATGCTGTGGTGTGTGAGGTGGTGTCATTAGGTGTTGTATGCCTAAATCAGAAAAGAAAGTTTTCAGTTTCTGAAATTCTCCTCCACCATCAGAAAATATTATTACAATTTTGGTTTTAAAATAGTTTTCAACTAAGGCTTTAAATTTTGGAAATAAAAGAAACACATCTGATTTGTATTTGAGTGGATAAAACCATGTATAACGAGTGAAAAGATCAACAAATGCCACATAATACCGAAATCCCTTATCAGAAATGATCCTTGAAGGACCCCATACATCAGTGTAAACAATGTCAAAAGGACCTCTACTGACCAAGCTTGAAACAGAAAAGGGTAGTCTATGACTTTTATTACAGAGATAGGCATTACAAGAAGAAATTTTTTTGGAATGACAGGGTAAAGAAAAGGAAGTAAGAACTGAGTTCAAAGCACTACTATTAGGGTATCCAAGTCTCTGGTGCCAGGTTTCTAAGTCTGTTTTGACGCTAAGATGAACTAAAGTTGATGGCTTGATAATTGATGGTGCATTTGAGAAGAAGTAGAGGCCACCTTTATTTAGGCCTTGTGCCACTGGTCTCCTTGTGTGAAGGTCCTTCACCAAAAAATTTTTAGAGAAAAATTCCACATAAACAGGATTAGTTTCAGTTAATTTAGAAAAAGAAATAAGATTTGCTTTTATTTTTGGTACACAAAGGACATTATCAAGGCTCAGAGAATGGGAATCAAATGAAAGTTTGGTTTTACCAGTATGAGTAATTGGAAGACCTGTGCCATCACCTATCAGCAGATTGTCTGATCCATCATACTCTTGAGCTAAATGAAGGTTTTGAAGCTTGTTTGTCACATGATTGTTAGCACCAGAATCTATAATCCAACCAGGAGCAGAGGTGGTTGAGCAGAGATTTGCAGTTAGATTGGAGCCTTTTGGCCTAAGTTGATAACAATTCTTAGCAGAATGACCTGGTTTTTCACAGATTTGGCACACAATTCTCTTTCCAGGATTATAGTATTTCTTCCTATGAAAACCAGAATTAGAAGAGTTATGCTTGTAAAAAGTACCTCGATTCTGAAAATTGGATCTGGCAGGATTTCTGTTTGCATAATGAGCTGTTGGAATACTGAGATCAGAAGCATCAGTTTCTTGTCTGATGCTCTGCTAACTCAGTTCATGTCTTGTATTCATAGTAAGTACACTGTGATGTATTTGCCTTTGAGAACTTGCTTATTTGCTGTGTCAAGTGCTGAGCCTCAAAATGACTAAAAATTAGTCTAGATGTGCCCTGCTTACAATTTTTTTTTATCCTGCCTGTTTCGCATTGCTTGCTTGCTTGCTTATTGGATGACCATCCTTGTCACTTATTTGCTGTTGAACTGAACTTGTGTGGTTTCAATTGCACATTGAATGCTTTGCTGAATTGTCATACTTTGATGAATATTGTTGTTGTGTGCTGTTGTGTTGCCCTATCTAGTGCCAACTTCCTTCTGCCTGTGTTACTTAATCACTGTTGGAATCCATTGCTTGTCCTGTCTCATATTTCATCTTTTCTGTCTTAGCAACTTGCATTCTACTTACTGCATGCATTCACTTCTTATGGCCTTGATGAGGTGTTGAGATCTGGAATTTGATCTTGATCCTCCCAATCCCTAAGGCCTACAAAAATCTTTCATTTCATCCTTGCATTTTGGCTGTAATTACATGGCTCTCGTTGTATGCTCTCCATTCCTCTCATGCACAGCCCTGCACATGAGGTCTTCCAAAAGATCTTCAACGCACGGGTGCATGCAACCCTTGAGTGTTTCTTTGTTTTATGTTGCTGCATTGTCCTCGCATTCCATCTATGCCCTTCGAACCTTCTTTCGGTTCTCATCAATTCATGGTGTCCAGCCTTGAGCTTGGAGGGCACATTTTATTTCAGTCTCTTGCATTTCATCTTTCTCTGCAGGTTATCTAGATTACCCCCCAACTTCTTAACTTTGAGAGTTTGAAAGGAAAACGTGGCGCAAAGAAGAGAGGAAGATGGGGAGGCACTTGAGCTTTGTTTCTCTTTTTGCATCTTGTTTCACACTAGGATAGTGCAGATGAGAGTGTGAATTCCTTATGATTTCCTTTGATGGATTAATATTCAAGTCTAATGAAGATCAACTTTGTATCTTAGCTCTTGTGCTACTATTAACTAGCTTATTTATTCCCATATTTGTATACCGTTGATGAAATAAAGCTAATTATCCTTTATCATTCCTTTAT
>AWWV01006867.1:0-71835 GCA_001974805.1 Corchorus capsularis
ACATGGCTCTCGTTGTATGCTCCCCATTCCTCTCATGCACAGCCCTGCACATGAGGTCTTCCAAAAGATCTTCAACGCACGGGTGCATGCAACCCTTGAGTGTTTCTTTGTTTTATGTTGCTGCATTGTCCTCGCATTCCATCTATGCCATTCGAACCTTCTCTCGGCTCTCATCAATTCATGGTGTCCAGCCTTGAGCTTGGAGGGCACATTTTATTTCAGTCTCTTGCATTTCATCTTTCTCTATAGGTTATCTAGATTACCCCCCAACTTCTTAACTTTGAGAGTTTGAAAGGAAAACGTGGCGCAAAGAAGAGAGGAAGATGGGGAGGCACTTGAGCTTTGTTTCTCTTTTTGCATCTTGTTTCACACTAGGATAGTGCAGATGAGAGTGTGAATTCCTTATGATTTCCTTTGATGGATTTATATTCAAGTCTAATGAAGATCAACTTTGTATCTTAGCTCTTGTGCTACTATTAACTAGCTTATTTATTCCCATATTTGTATACCGTTGATGAAATAAAGCTAATTATCCTTTATCATTCCTTTATGTACCTATGATCTCGAGTTTATTAAGAACCAAACAACTAAAAGGCCTATTTTATCCATTATTATTTCTATTATTACTTTTTAATGGTTTAAGGCTTTGGACCAACAAACTTTGACCAAAATGCCCCTGAAGTAAAAATGACTAAAATAACCCTAGGGCCCAAAATGACAAAAATACCCCTGGTATTTCCCAAAAGGATATCAATTAAAAATGGGTGTCTACAGAGTTGAGGGATGAGTTGGAGTCGATTTATATGTCAAAATCGATTACTAACATGTTGTGTTTGAAGAGAGAATTATTTGGATTGAAGATGAAGGTAGGAACAAGTTTAAGGGCACACCTAAACGAGTTCAATAGATTGGTTACTCAGCTGGCAAGTGTGGATGGAGTCATGAAAGAGGTTGATAAAGCAGTTTTGTTGATTAATTCTCTTACCGACAGGTATGATCCTGTGACTAGAGCTTTGATGGTTGGTAGGAAAACCTTGAGCTTGCAAGATGTGACTTCTGCAATTTTTTAGTATGATAGATTGAAAGAAACTGAAAAGAAAGATGAGGAGAATGGTGCTCTGATGGTGGATCGTGGAAGATCTAATGGAAGAGATTATAAGAATGATGCAAGATTAAAGGGTAGATTCAATGAAAGAGGAAGATCAAGTTCGAGGCCAAGGGTAGATATGAGTAGCAAGGAGTGCTATTATTGTCATGAGATGGGGCACATAAAAGCCTATTGCAAGAAGTTAATGGAAGATTTGGGGGATTTCATGAAATCTAAAGAGAAGAATAAGACTGGTGTTAATGTGGCTGCTGCTGATAGTGAGGATTATTCTGATGAAGATGTTGTTTTGATGGTGCAAGAAGAAAAGAAAGACACTAGAGATATGTGGGTGTTTGATTCTGCTTGTTCTGAACATATTTGCACAAAGAAAGAATGGTTTTCGAAGTTTGAGAAGTGTGATAAGCCTGTTTATATGGCTAATAATGGTGAAGAAACAATTGAAGGCATTGGAAGTGTGAAACTTTGTTTGCATGATGGAAGTGTCAAGATGCTTGGGAATGTGAGGTATGTTCCAAACTTTACAAGGAATTTGATTTCGCTTGGAAAGTTGGATAGCTTGGGTTATGGATATTCTTGCCGAGGTGGAGGCTTGAAGATCACCAAAGTTTCGATGATTGTGATGAAAGGAGTGAAGAATTCGAAGAATTTGTATGAGTTGATTGGAAGCACAATTAGAGGAGATGGATCGGTATCTTCACATCAAATTGAGAAGAAGGATGTGGATTTGCCAATAAAGAAGAAAGTTACTTTTGTAGATTTGGTTAAAGGATGGAGCAATTAAGTTTTGATGAAGGAATTTGAGTCAAGGTGGATATTGTTAGTATTTTTGCCTCAATTCCTAATTAGATTTGGATTAGGATTTTTCTAGAATTTTTTTATTGGTGGACAAGAATCCTAATAGGAAAGGGATTCTTGGAGCCTAAGTTTTTGTTAGTATAAATAAGTTGTTTCTGTTTAGTTTTTTGTGTGTGAGAGAGAATAGTGTGTGAGATTGTGAGAGAGAAAGCTGAGATAGTTTTATGTTATTTTGAAAGAATCACCCATGTTGGGTTGATTAGATTGAGAGTTTGCTAGAAAGATTGTTATGATTGTTGATTGTAATTGATTGATTTGATCGTGCAGATTTGTGGCATGGGTCCATAAGAAAATTTTGTTTTGTTATTTTCGTTTTAATTATTTGTTTGGTTAATTCCTGGGATATCTGAAGTTACAACAAACATGAATTTGATTTAAAAGATTTTTCATGTTAGTAGTATAATTTATGAGGGGTATTAAGTTTGAATCATCTTAGCTTTTGATGGTTTCTTTCTTATTTAAATTCATATTTGGGCAAGTTTTTGAATTTTTCTTATAAACAAATTTAACGAGTTTTTATTTTCGATAAAATTAATTTAATAACACTTAACTTTGACTCAACTGAAATGTGCATGTAGCTTGAAATTTTGTGATCTCAAATTCTAGTCTCAATTATATGTGTGAGTTATCTGCAACATTATGTTGGTTATATAAGATTAATTGGCCTATTGGACAAAAAGGCCTCCAACTTGCACCAGAAGGACAATTTGACCCTCAACTTTTAATTTTGTCCTTTGAACCCTATAATTTGCATATTTGGGACAAAATTATCTTAATTGAGCAGCTTTTTCAAATCATTTCAAGTCAATGTGAGCAAATGCAATACTTTAATGACCTAATGGACAAAATGACCATCCACGAATTTGCATAGAAAGACAATTTGACTCTTCAACTTCTAATTTTGAAAATTTCACATGTAATTGCTCAAGCTAACGTGAAAGGAGTAAAAAGATATAGTCAATATAATTTTGGGTAAAACTATGATGTGAAGATTCCAATAATAAATTAATGTCAATGGAGGAGAAGAAAAGAAAGAAGACATAATAATCCATGAGAAAAGGGGGAAAAAAAAGGAAGAAAACAGAAAGGATACTGCATATACATGTAATAATAGCATGGGTACGTACTAATAAGATAGGAAAAACAGAAAAGACAAAGCCACTTTAAGCAAACAAGCATGCATTACTACCCATCTGCATCTGGCGTCTGGAAAGAGGCAAAGCAATTAAGCAAAGCATCCTATGGATTTTGACGTCTCTCTCTCTTGTCTATCTCATTTTAGGCACCATTATCTGCGTGACTTCAGCAACCCACTCCCACTTCCAATTACTGATCAATTACTAGCAAATTAGCTTACCACGCTCCCAGACCTCTCTGCCCTCTGCTCAATGCTACAAAATTAAACAAAGCCCTGTGTTTTTGTGCGTGACAGCCAAACCCAAATCTCTAAACACCCAACCCTTTTTTTTTCATTCTTTTTCATAATCTCTCTTTTTCCACAAATTAGATGGCTTTTTATTTAGAGATACGTTATATCATAAAGTAATGAAAAAGTTTTCCAATTTTTATACGTATCTCATTTCTCAACTTAATTCACATGGACTGTCCACTTTTCTATATTATTAATTTATTTTATACATTAAAATTTCAAGAAATAAGCTTTAGTTTCTTTCATTTTTCTTTAAATTTGCCTGGACATTATACAAATGTCCAAATAAGTCACCCTAAACAACTACCTACCAAATCAATCTTCCTTCTTTTCATATTCTCTTCCCACAAAGGACAAATTGAAAAATAAAAAACTAAAAATACAAACACACACCCATTGGAATGCATGGTTCGAAGAATTTAACTTGAATATTATTTTGCTAATAAATTAATATATCTCAAGTCACAACTCACAACTAAATAAAAGAGTTGTATATTAATCCAAAGACAAACAAACATAAAGCATCAATCAAGCAAAAATAATTCCATTAAAAAGTTGCCTTGATAAAAAGCTTATCAATTAATCTCGTTTCCCTATAGTTTTTTCTGCCTTTTTTTCCTTTTCCACTTTGTAACTTTGTTTTATACTTTATGCAGCTTAGTAGTACTTTTAGGGCTTAGGCTCAAGGTTGAGGGACCTCAGATAAAAAAGCTTTATTATGACCCAGAGATATAAAATAAAAAAAAAAAAAAAAAAATCCAGGAGGAGCTGATCAGATTCAAAAGTGAGAGAGGTATCTGATTATATGGATTATTGGTCGTGCAAAATCTTTGGTAATTGAGCATAAAAAGTGGGAAGGAAAAAGGGTGTAATCATGGTGTCACAAAATCAAGTTGACGGGCCCAAACATATTCTATCACTTACTGTGTACTAGTTAGCTAACATCTTCGATATCGGTGGTTGGAAGGAAAGAAGAAACTTTGGCAAATGACATTGTTGAGTGGTGAATGAGTCTGACCCCAGTTTCTTTGTTTTCTTTTCAGACTTTTCGGCTGTAAAAGCTTTGTCATTTGTTTCTTGCTCCTTTCCTCTTCTCAATGCCTCCGCCCTGTAAATTTGCTCACTTCCATTTACACTTTTCCTTAGCATAAATGAACCGTAAAATTACCCAAATTAAGTATGATCATTGTATTTGTACACCTCGTATCGTATGTCCATCTCATGATATCCATCTATTCTCATAGTTAATGGATTCTGACTTTTTTTTTTTTACTCGAAACTAATCCCTTTAGGATTGAAAACATGAGAGATTTAAATCTTCTTAATAGATGCGTTTCTAGGGGTCCTATTCTCGCTGTATTGACACAAATTTTGTTACTCTGGTATTACTTATCGTGGTTAATTTTCGTATAAAATTTAATTTGTGTTTTTGGAAAAGAAAGCTACATCATCAACATGAAAAAGAATGCAATGCTAACAATTTTAATTTGTGCATGGGATTGTTACATTATAGTATTTGCCTCGGTAAAGTTCAGTGAAGTTGTAATGGAACTGGACCAGACCAGTCGGTTGAATTGAAATTCGGTCATAAATCTAGTTCTGTCATATATATACAATCGTGGTCAACAGATTGATCAAGAAATGGTTAAATCGGATAAAAAAAGGAATTGGACCGAATTGAGCTAGAAAAATTGGATTTAAATAATATTTTAATATAAAAAAATTTGAAAATAAAATACATTAAAGATAATAGTTTTTTAAAATTGTTTAACAAAATGATCGGACCGTGAACCGTATTGGAGGGAAAGACTCAAGATTTCAAATCCAGTTAAATAGCAGATAACATAGCCTATATTTTAGCTAGATAATCCTTACTTAGTTCAAATTGTATTTGAATCTTATGTATATCTCTTAACATATACACTTATCAATACAGTGTATATATACCTTGTAATCATCATTAATCAATTAAGCTTCAATCTCCAATTATACTGTTCTACTATTCTTTATGGTAATCAAAGCTATTCTCTAACGAGTTTCGATCCTCTTCTGTTTTCTTTTTCCCACCCTCCTTCCCAGTTTCTTTCTTTCTTCATCATGTCTTCTTCCACATCTCAACCAACTGGAGTTCTTGTTACCAGTCAAGATATCCCTCTTTTTACGATTAATGTTGCTGCTCATCTTCCAATCAAATTGACAACAACCAATTTTCCATCTTGGAGGACTCAGTTCCATTCACTTCTTATAGGGTTTGATTTACTCCGATACATTGATGATTCAAAAAAAGCTCCACCCAAAATGGTTCAAAAAACAGGCACAACAGAAATGGAAACAAATCCTGCCTATGAACACTGTCTTAGGCAAGACAGATTGCTTCTTCATGGCATAATAGCCTCTTCAACAGAGAGCATAGTCTCCCACATTGCATCTGCCTCATCTTCTTTTGATGCGTGGGAAAAGCTTTCAAAGCTTTTTGCAAACAAATCTAGGTCTCGCATGATGTCACTGCGAGAAAAGCTGCTTGTTCCAAAAGGAACTCGTTCCATTACAGAATACTTTCAAGCACTGAGAAGCACAGCTAATGAGTTGGCACTCATTGACACTGTTATTTCAGAAGATGAACTTGTCATCTATGCCTTGAATGGTGCAGGCATTGAATTCAAAGAGCTAGCTGCTGGCATAAGGGCTAGGGAATCCTATATCTCTTTTGAAGAGCTAATGGAAAAATTTGTGGACTATGAGCAAGTCCTCAAGAAATAAGCAGATCATGAACTGAGTTAGCAGCAGCCTCTTCACTCACAAATAAAAGTTCGTAACAATGTAACAACAAGGAATTTATATCCGCAGAGTCAAAGCTGTTCAGAATAAACTCGAAATGGCCAAGAGACAGAAACCCAACCATGCAAAGTAAAAAGAAACATAACACCATTTTTCAGTAGTACGCAAGACAAGCACAAGGAGATGGCATCCAGACAAAGTGCAGCCTATGGAATCAAGTCATGGATATGGGAAAGATGCAAGAGCAAATGGCTAGCATTCAGTGACAATTTAGAAGCATTATATGAAAGGGGAAAGCTCAAACAGGTTCGATACAGTAGACCTGAGAAAATGCAGAGACTAATGAAGACCAAGACAATAGCTAACATAAGACAGAGACAAGTGCATACATGGCACCCCACATAAATATCATTAATTTGCTGCATCTTATAGCTTCAGTTGCATTTTAGTACCGAGTATGCATTTTATTTAGACTTAATCAAGAAGAAAAGCATTTAGCAATCTTTCAGAGTTCAATTAATATGGTGCATTCAGGTAACATGCATATCAATGGATTTTCGGTTAACTTTAGGCAAGTCATAGAAGACAGAAGCAAAAACCATGGGAATAAGCATATAGTATGCAGAACTTTATAGCATTTAACATCCAGCAGGGCACATTTCAGCATGATAAATAAGTTTCTTGGACATTGCATTTAGTTTATGTCGAGTTAGTTCAAAGCAAACATGGTTATATTAGTAGCATTTTGTAGTCCATAAACCAGCTAGGAATTCAGCCCAATCCAATAATCAACAATGCCCAAATTCGGTCAAATACACAAAGAGAGGGAAGATTCCTTACCTTGCCAGCGCGACATCCAACTCAACATCTCCTTGCTTCAGAAAAGACAAAACGAGGGAAGGAAATTTCAAGGAAACAGAGGAAGGTGATGACTCACCTCATTTCCCCGCTCCAAATCTTATCTGGTTAAAACACGTGCGCCATACAAAGACAAATATGAGGAAGCGCCTAGAAGAAAATTAGGAAATTGGGGATAAGAAGAAATAGTTGGCGAATAGGGGTAGCTGGCAAGGGAGCAGGTGAAGAATCTTATCTTTAAAAAGAGAAGAAGTCTCATAAATTCAGGGGGAGAAAAAAGATTGTCGAGATGGGGGGGAATTTTTGGGGAGAAAAAAGAGACTGCAAAATTGGAAATTGAAAAGATTTCAGAGGGAGAAAATTTGGAGAGAGAAGAGGCTGCAAGTTTAAGTGAGTGAAGGGTTTCAAAGTAGAGGGAGAAAGGGTTCGGGAAAGCTAAAATCAAGGTCTTCAAAGTTAGTATTTTTGAGTGATATTCTGGAGAAGGTTTGTCAGAAAGATAAACGTTGGGTAGAAATCTGGTTTTAAAAGTTAGTGTTTAGTAAGCAAAATTTGGGGCTTTCGGGTTGGAAGAAGGATTCGAACGAATTGGAACCATGAAAGGTTAGGAGAGAGAGAAGGGAAGGAGGGTTATAGGTTTGATAACAATCTGACGGGTAGCTTGTGAGATCTGAGAGTTTCTTCCGCTTTCGATTCTTGCGGATTTGAAGGGATCTCAGCAAGTTTTCAGTAAAACAAAACCCGGATCCGGTTAGAGCGGTATCGGGGAGGCGTTTCTGGCGATTTTGAGTGGCAGTTACGGTGGGAGTCTACTACGGCACGGCGGAGTAAATCCAGGCGGTGGCGCTGTAACAAAATGGGGTTTCAGGCGGAGAAGAATTTGGAGGAGGAAGAAAGGAAGCCAGTTTTTATACTGCCGTACAAGTAAGGACCAAACGGCATCGTTTTGGGTTCAAACTTAGGTATGATTTCTGTTTTAATTCAATTTAGCCCTTATTTTGTACATTCAAGGCCTTTAGGCGGTAATTTGGTTCAATTAAGTCCAATAAGTTGATAGAGAATTCATCTAAGTCCCTAATGTCCAATTTTGTTAATAATTTAGTAATTAAGTTTACTAATCTTGTGATAAATCAAAAGATAAAAGCTAAATTAATCAAGCATGTACATCCATGTTTACATTTCTCTAAGTTGTTGCAAAATGACATGTTCATTTGGGACAATTAAATTGACACCGATGATGAAATAATTAGGCGAAATGTGACAATACTTGTCCATTTTAATCTTAATTTCCTAGGCTTGGGGCATTAATTTGGGGATCTTACCAATCAAGTGGAAGGTGCTCTTGATACCAATTGTTGTAACTTCAGATATCCCAGGAATTAACCAAACAAATAATTAAAGCGAAAACAACAAAACAAAATTTTCTTGTGGACCTATGCCACAAATCTGCACTATCAAATCAATCAATTACAATAAAAAATCATAACAATCTCTCTAGCAAACTCTCAATCTAAATTAATCAGCCCAACATGAGTGATTCTCTCACAACAACATAAAGATATCTCAGCTTTCTCTCTCACAATCTCACACACTATTCTCTCTCACACACAAAAAACTATACAGAAACTGCTTATTTAAACTAACAAAAACTTAGACTCCAAGAATCCCTTTTCTATTAGGATTCTTGCCCAGTCCACCAATCAAAAAACTCTAGAAAAATCCTAATCCAAATCTAATTAGGAATTGAGGCAAAAATCCTAACAACGTTAACCATCATAACCAGGTGTGCGACACGGGTCGGATCCGGATTAGTTAGGGTAAACCCCTGGATACCGGATGGGATACCAAAAAAGGAGTCACGTTAACCACAACTTCATCCCACAATTCAACTTACTCCTAGAAAATGGAGATTCTTCCTAAAGACTAGCAAAAACTTTTTTTTGGTCAGAAACATAGCAAATTATATTAACTTAAGGTACAAAAAGTTACAAAGCCAGTTGCATCAAGCAACAGAAGAGTTTAAACACACTCAGGCGGTTCCAAATAATACATTACAGTATTATCAAGTCCATTAGAAAAAGATGAACTGCCCAATTTTGCAAGTGCATCAGCCTCTTGGTTGCCTTCTCTGAAGGTGTGCATAATTTTCCATTCAGCACATTCATTCACCAGCCACCTGCAGTCATTTATTAAAGGTTGGATCAAGGGGTTAGAGTAAGAATCCTTTGTAAGTGCAGCAATAACAGAAGTGGAGTCAAATTCAATGATAAGCTTATTAGTGTTGAGTGCTTTAGCCATGGCTAAGCCATCTCTAAATACCCAAACTTCTGCTAAAAAGTTTGAACATTTGCCTAAATGTCTAGACAATCCTTGAATCCAATCGCCTCTACAATTCCTAATGACAGCCCATGCCTCTACTCTTCCCGGATTGCCAAGGGCCGACCTATCAGTATTTAGTTTCAACTAGTCCTTGGAGGGATTTTTCCATTTCACAGGAACAATAGAGTTTTGCGGTTACCTGCAAACTTTTCCATTAACAGCAAAGTATTCAACAGCCTTACTCCAAAGCTTTCCTTTCAAGCACTTTTATAGCCTAAGAGCAATTGTTGCATATAGCCTAGTGTCTGTTCGACCACAATTCCCATAAAATATGAATAGCTAATAAACCTTTTGGAATAACATGATTATCAAAACTAGTTTTCATAGAAACCAACTCTTTCAACCAGTTATAAAAATCAGACCTCAAGTTCAAAGAAAAACCATTATTAGCTAAAACTTTTGACTAATAATTGAAACAACAAAGTACTAAAACTAAGGAATAGTATTATTTTGGTTGCAGATAAACTGCGAAGAAATGAAAGGTTCGACGATAGTTCTCGGTCTAATGAAGCGTTAGATTGGTGATTGAGTTTGAATTCAGTTTTCATTACCAGCTTTAACCAAAGAGTATCTAGGAAAGCACTGTGGGATGTGCGCGTTTTCTGACTATGGCAAAGTGGAAAATGTTTTCATTCAACGGCATAGACAGAAGGGCCTTACAATTTATGCTTTTGTTAGATATTGGAAAGAAAAGGAGGCAATTTTGGTGATCGGTCGTCAACGAAACACAAGATAAATCCCCATAAATCCTTAACAAGTAGCTAGGGCAAGTAGGAATCGAATCCCACAAAGAAGGGTAGAAACGATAATCAAAGACAAAAAAAAAACACTCTAAGAAAACACTTAAAAACACCTTAAAAACACTTTAAGAGAACTAAGGATTAGAATCACAATTGGAAAACAATTAAGTAAACGCAAAGTCAAGTTAAACTAGGAAAATACTTAAGAAAACACTTAACTAAAAAGCATACTTCCTTTTCAAGGGTAGAAATCAATCAATATAGATATGGATTCTCGACACAGGAACATATTCATTTGATTAACATCATCTAAAAACTCCAGATCTAATTTTAGCTCAATAAGTCTATTCTGTCACTTTTTAAGAATTATCAAGAATAAAACATCAACCTTTCACTATTAAGACAAATACTATTAAACATATTGATCTAGGTTTCAAAGCGTACTTTAATCCCTAATATGCAAAATAGATAATCCTTTACAGTTACGCCTCAAAATCATCAAGAATAAAAAATTAAGTAAAATAGACTTGCATGCATAATAAATATAACCAAACCTATCTCCATCTATTTTATCAAGCCTAGGTTTATAATAAGGATTATCAATTCCATTGATCCAACATGACCTGAAAATCAGTTCGCTACCAAACAACCAAATCAGTACAATTACGCCTAGACTTGGTTTAGCTAAAGATCAATTCTCTTACATCCTTAGGGTACATCTAAATCAATAAAATTCATGATCTTAGAAAGCATAACAGGAATTGATAAACATATACAATAGATAAATCAAACTATGAAGAACAAAAGTCTTCCCATAAAGTATTGATCAAAAACACCTAGGAAAAGAAGTATAAAAGGATTAGCCACTTATGAATTGAGTGAAATCCATAAAATAACAAAGAAAATAAGAAAATTTACAGAACTTCCATCCTTGGGCGGCTGCCCAAGGAGAAAAAGAGAAAACGCAAAACCTAATAAAAGTAAAAAGTTGTATCTATGATTTCTACTTAGGTGGGTATTTATAGGAGGCTTTCTAGGGTTCCAATGATCGGTCGTCATCGAAACACAAGATAAATTCGCCACAAAATCTAACTAAGGTAGCTAGGGTAAGTAGGGGTCAAACCCACAGAGATAGAATTGGTTAACTTCTTATCTAATCAATTATACTAACAATGCTAAAGAGAATATGATTAAAGATATAATTAAGAATAATTAAATCTATAATAACTAATTAGGAAAACTAAAGCTACCTATAATCAATTGAAGGGAACAATATATAAAAGCAACCTAAAAACAATATATAAAGGAAACCTCCAACATAGGATTAATATCACTCTTGACAAATTAACATGGATCATCGATATCAAAAGATTATGAAAACTACGGATCGCTTGCCTGGGTTTAAAGGTGAGTTTAAAATCCATTAATACCAAATTAATTAATCTAACTCCGTTAGGCCCAAAGATCAACCTAATTATTCAGATTCCGTACTATTACGCCTCAGAGTCATGAATAAAGCATTAAGTTCATGTACTTTAAACAAGCACAAATCATGATAATCCTATTACGTTACAAATCAATCATTGATCCTTAAATCTCTTGAAAGGAATTATGAGTTCTCAATCAATTTCTACTAAATAATCAAACCACTAATATTACGCCTGTGATTCGATCTAGCATATGTAAGCTATACTTCTCAAGAAAGCACCAGTTACAATCCATCAAAATAAGCAAACATGGCATTAAAACGAAGATTTGAGAAATATCCAAGAAGAATTCATATAAAAGTACAAAATCTCCCCATGAAAATAGTCAAGAGATCAGATTAAAGTCCTATATTGGAGAACATAAGTATCTAGTCACTCATAAATTGAGTGACCATCATAACTATAAAGAAAAGCGAAAAACTTAGCTAAAATAGGTCTGATCGGCGGCTCTCTCTTTAAAGAATAAAACAAGTATAGATCCTCCCAATAATGAGAGAAAGGTAGGTTATTTATACTATAAACTTAAGGCAAATTAACCTAGGACGAAATAGACTTTTAAACTCATTAAACCTCCTCCAAATTTGATTAAAATTCGTCCTTGAGGTCTGGGTTAACTCTTCATACCAACTTGAGGCTGAATAAGGCTGTTTGGGTTTGATTTCTTGGGCTTTTAATGAACAACTTTTGTGTAGAAACTTCAGGGGTGTTTTCGTCATTGAAAACGACCAAAATGAAACTCGAGCATTAAAGCAAAGCTGTAGATCTTTGAATCAGTTTTCCAACGCATCTTGAATCATCTCATTCGGATATTGGAATCAAAAGTTATGCTCATTTTCCCTAGACTGCGCTGTGATTGGATCAAATCTGGATAGTTTCAAGAGGAAGACACCGGACTCGCACTGGTTTTGGTAGGCCTGATTGTCCTTGGGCGCCCAGATGAAACGTCTAGCCGTCCAGGTTATCAACCTAGCTGCCCAGGTCATCTGGGGAATCATCAGCAAGTCACATCCTCTCTTCACTTTACTTATGTTCTTAATGCTTTCACCATGGAAGCTTGTAACAATAATCTTCATGGCTTCTTCAAGATAAAATTAGGCTTCAAAGAGTCTTCAATCACGAGCATAAATTCTCCAAAATCTTCTCGAAAATTCCATGTAAATATTTGTTTCATAATTTCATCAAAGTAGCTCCAAAAAGTAGGAAAAATAATGCTTTCCACTTTTCTTATCTTCAAGACCTATAATTACAAACATAAACAAAATGAGATATAGTCAAGCATAATCAAGCATAAATAGACCTAAAACATAGGAAAATGACCATAAAAATATGACATATTTTAGTCTGATCATCCAATTAGAGTTAGGATTAAATTAAACTAACTCTAGGGTCATGCTTAGCTATTGAGTATGTCTCCAAGTCGGTTTAGGTAAGTTAATTGGGCTGAAATAAGTGAAAAACGCAATCAGGTCCAAAACTGTTATTGTCCGAAATTGTCAGGGGCATTTTCGTCAATCTTAATGGCAAAATTGGGCTTCGGGATCTGAAGCAAAGTTTCAGGTCTCTGAGTTAGCTTTCCAACGCACTTTAAATTACTCCATTTGGATATTAGAATCAAAAGATTTGAATTTTCTCCCAAGTCTCGCTGAAATCGGATTCAATTGGAGTAGCTTCAGGAGGAAGACACAAAGCTGCGTGCTGATTTGGCTGTCCCGATAATTCATGGGCGCCTAGTTGACATGCCCAGGCGCCCAGGTAGTTAGCCTATGCGTCCAGGTCAAATGGCGACTTATCAGCATGTCTTTTCTTCTTAACTCAATCAAATTTGCTCTTGATCTTTTCACCTTGGAAACTTGAAGCAATCTTCTTCATGGTATCCATAAGCATAAATTCAGCTCCAAAGGTTCTTCAATCACGAATATTGGATCTACAAATCTTCCTTAAAAAATCCACTTGAATATTTGTGTCATAATTCAATCAAAATAGCTCCAAAAAGTGCCAAAATCATCATATTTCCACTTTTCATCTCGTCAATACCTATGAGCACAAATATAGCCATTATAAGACATAATCAAACATAATCAAGCATAAAATCTCCTAGAAACATAGGAAAATGATCATAAAAATAGAGTATATTTTGGTCTGATCATTTGGCTATGGACAAGGCTGATTTCAGATTTCTTGAAGGGATCCAAATAAGATTTTATAAAGCAAAAAAAAAAATACAAGGAGCGGATGACAGAGCAGATTTCAACTCTCAGTTCCCAACGAGGTTAACAAGAAGAAGTTCACTATTGCCAAGTTAACAATAGAAGTTACTAAGAGGTTGTCACTAATATCAGTAATCGGGGTGAGACGACAAGTGGTGTCAGGTTTGAGCAAAATGAACAAAAAAGGAGTTTTGAAGCGGTTCAAACTACTAATGGTGATAAGGAAGCGAGGATGAACAAGGCGATTTTGGAAGGGGATATAACTGTAGAAGAAGGATTAAATGCTTCCAGACAATCTTGGTTCAAACTTTGTTCTTATAAAATTTGTGAAGGTCTACTTCTTTTGGGCAATTTGGTAATGATTTAGATATGGACGTTGAGATCCCAAAGAAGATATTGAATTGTTGGAAACGTGTGTTGTTCGATGGCTTAATCCCGATATGATGATTGGTCATGTAAAAGAAACTGTTACTAGTTTAAATTTGAAGCCAATCGAAGTGATTCCATTGAGTAATGTCAAGGTCTTGCTGCAGTTTCAGAACCATGTTATAAGTATCATCTAATCCCATCAAAAAATCAAACACTTTCTCCTCCTAACGCATCTCCTGCATCTTTTTTCGAGCACCATAATTGCACCCAAAAGTACACATGGGTATTGGTCTTAGGCTTTGCAGTTCACCCCACACACTTTTCATATTAACATAACATGCGATGATAGATAATTTCTTTTGTTGTAGCAGAGCAATGGATCGCTTCGATTCATATACCCGAGGTGCAATTCCTTGGGTGAATCGCTTTTCAAAATCACACCATATCTCCATTGTTGTCATTGAATGAGCTTCACTCAAACCTCTTATAAGATCAAGTTGATCAACCATGATTTAACATTGGATACAACGCTGAAAATCTCCGGTATTATCATCGGGCTTGTTAATCGATCCATCTACAAAACCTACTTTGTTTTTGGATTCGAGTGCATTCAAAAAGTTGTTTCTGCTAGTGAAATAATTTTCTCCAGTTTCACTTAGTGGTTGTATAGCAAAGATCAAGTCTAGATGATCTGATAGATGCAAGTTGTATGGAAATTTGATATCTGTTGCGACATTTTGTGTAGTCATAACAGAAACCAAAGTCTCCTTGCTTTGTTTTGCTGGATTATCCATGGATGAAAAATTTAAAAAAAAAATATTGAAGAAAGGATACTATGGCTCTGATACCATGTAAAAAAATGGTGGAAAAGTTTATAATATGTATTTCGATTAGAAACAACAATACATCTTTATACAAATTGTCTAGCGTACAAATCCTAAAATCAAGGTCATAATTACACCTATTAAAATAAATCTCTACAAGAACTAAAATAATAAAATCTCTACAAATTTCTCCACAAATATGTTTAATAACTGACACTCCTTGCTTTTAGAACTGTAAACTCCAACTTTCTGTCTTTAAAGCTCGAACTTGGTAGACTAGGAATGGTTTTGTGAATAGATATGCACTAGCACAGACTCCTCTAATTTCGGAACTGCATTTAATAGTTATGCCAAAGTGATTTTAGACAAATCCTTTGTGTTCTCCAAGGTAGTTATAGATGCTTCATATTTTCTGGAAAGTATTTCAAGAATCTTTCAACAATTCTAAAATTAGGAAATTCAGTTCCAAGTAACCTTACCTTGTTGACAATGCCAAGCGACCTATTTGATTACTCCCTTTAATCCTTTACGACTCAAATGTCCTTACAAAATTCAGCACTTGTATGCCTCGTATCCTTTCATCTCCTGCATATTCCTCTTTCAGATAATCCCAAACATCCTTTGATGTTTTGACAGACATGATTCTCGTGAATATAGATGTTGAGGCAATAGCAAACAAATATGCTTTTGCATTTGGCTTCCTGACAATTCTTTACTTGTGGTTTTTAATCTAGGCCATGGTAGGATTGTTTGGCAGCGAAGGATTGTTATAATCCTCCTTACAACTTCGTAAAGACCAATGCCTCCAAGTAAGTCTCCATTCTCACTGCTCAAAATTGATAATTTCGTCCATAAAAAATGGGTGGATCTAGTTGTGAAATATTACTTTGATCGATTTCCATTTCACATACCCTTAAGAAAAACGGCTCTAATACCAATTGGTTGGTTTTTTTTTAATGAAGATGAAACAGAGGATATAAGGTTTTACAGAGAAATATAAATAATATGTTGAAAGGATAACTAGGAAATTAATACGTTAAGCTGCAAGGCGAGTACAATACCTACTCTATCAAACTCCTAAATTTATACTACTATCATAACAGAAAAATCTTAAAAAGGTCACGTTAACCACTAAACCACAACTCCATCGCACTACTAATCATATTCATAAAAAATATAGATTCTTCCTAAAGACTATCAACAACTTTTGACTAATAACTTAAACAAATTTCAAATAATAAAAACATTTTATTAAAGCAATAACTAAGATTAATAAGAAAAAGGCATTAGTTTAAACTTTTGATTGGACCAGCTAAATGTTCAAATAAATGTTTAACCTTTGAAACAATACTTGATTTAGGGCTTGATATCTCAATTAGGTCAAGTCAAGGCCCAATGTACCAATTTTGACACAATAAGGACCTAACGTTTAACCTTCTGCTGAAATAAGGGAGACTGCTCAAATAAGAGCCCAACTTTTCTATTTTCAAGTACCACTGTCAATTTTTAGTGGTTAACAATCACATTAGGTCCTTATTTGAATCGAAATTAAAACTTTAGGTCCTGATTTGATCAAGTTTTTTAAATTTGGTACTCGAGTCATTTGACTTGGTTGATGCAATTTTAGAATGAAAAGGAAAAAATGGAAATAGTAGAATTTGCGACAAACATAGTGCAAACGCTATTGGATTAAGTTGAGAGGTAACTGGATTGTGGATAAAAAAGCATGATTCAAGGATATCATATATATATATATATATATATATATATATATATATGTTCAAACTGTAGATGTTGGAGAAAAGGAAGGTTATTAATTATTGAGACCTCCTCCTTCTGACAAGTGGCATGTGTCCCTGAATGCCATGTGTCTAATCAAATATATTAGATTGATTGATTTATTTAAAATCAATTATACATTTGATTGATTTATTTATTTAAAATCAATTAGCATTAATTAACCATATTAATTGATTGATTGATTTATGTAATGTAATTTTAATTTCAATATTTTAGATCCAAAATTTTCTCCTAATTATAGCGCCTATACTTAAATGCAAATTTCATTTTAGATCCAAAATTAACTCATAAACTATGACCCCTAATAAATTACTACGGATTTTTCTCTATATATAAAGGGTCCTTTCAAACCCTTATATTTTCATTTCACATTTCTCTACTATATTTTATTTTGCCTCACTCCATCGTTGTAAGTTTTTATATTTAAGTCTCGTTCATGTATTTAAAATTTTATTATTATTTTTTTGAGATCAATTATTATTTTCTTATATAAGATTCTTTATTGTTTTCATTATTTTATATCTATTTTTCTTATGCTTCGTTTTTGGCATTGGAGGTGCTTTTTTTTATTGTTATTAACAAAAAATAATATATATTGTCAAAACTTCATTTTTATATCAATCCAATTATCTCTATTATATAATAATATAATTCTCAATTCTATTAATCTCTTTTCTTTTCTTTTCAGTTCTCCCCTCCATTACTAGAGTATATATTAAATATAAATTGGTTTCTTTTGTTTTGTAGCTTAATTTGTTTCTTTTGTTTTGTAGCTTAATTTTTAATATATTACTAGTAATATCTTTTAAACATTCTTTTTTTCCGGCAATTGAATACTATTTCTAACAAAGTTTGTTATGGGATGCTTGGCTTTTATTTTCCTTTTCTTTTCATGATTAATGGATTGATATTTTTATTTCTTATTTTATTGAATTAATTCTTGGATTCTTTGATTTTTATCTTCAGGTTTGAATAAATTATCTGTAAATGAAAAGAGCTATAAATCGAACAAATTGTGCAAAAGAAATCATCACAAGGTAGAGCCGTCAAAGTCAAGCACCGCCAAAAGCCAAGGAAATTGGACTGTTGTAGTCCGCGCATGGGTTGGAACGAAACAAAAGGCGATTTCACAAACAATACAAGGAAACCTACAAAATTTTAATTACTTAATAAGTGATCAAATTAAATACATATAAGTAATTTTGAGATTAAATTAGCCATACTAAGAAGAAGTATTTTTTGAAGAGCTATTTTATGTTGAAATTAATTTCTAATTGAGTATATATTTTGATTAAATTACTTATATAAAATTTCATTTTTAATATTGATTTAATTTTTACGAATTTCGTCATAATGAAGAATAAAGACCTATTTTTCCCTTACAAAAATAATTTTAAGCTAATAAGCTCCAATTTGAGTTTTTTTTGGTGGGGGGGGGGGGTGGGTAATATACCTTGATAAGCTCCACTTTTCAAATGGGGGATTTACTTTTGGGGGGGGGGGGGGGATTACTTTAAATTAAGCTCCACTTTTCAAGTAGATTTCCTAATTAATCACTTTAAATCCATAAATATTGTGTCAAATATTGGGGGATTTACTTTAAATTAAGCTCCACTTTTCAAGGTACATTTCCTAATTAATTACTTTAAATCCATAAATATTGTGTCAAATATTTCCCATCTTGGCTTTCAAGGTATATTACTTTTTGATTAAGTTAATTGAGTAATTTACTAAATTATTTTCTAATTAATTTCATTTCCTAAATTAATTTCTAATTGAGTTTAATTCATTGATCAATTAGTATAGATTCTCACTATCTACTTTCCATAAATATAGGAATACTGAATCAATTATAATTAATTTACATGTGATCAAATCATTCATTAAATAAGTATAATTAATTTTAAAGAGTTATTTCACTTTTAAATTTAGTCAATTGTAACTAATTGGTAGCATTAAATTACTCAAAAAATACACTATTGATTAAATAAGTACTCAATTAGAAATTAGTTATGAAGAGTTTTTATACGTTTAAATTAAATCAATTATTTATTTTTGCTATAAATAATTAATCAATTACTGATTTGATTACGTGAGCGAAAAAAAAAAAAAATTCTCTAATCACGTGAAATTCTAACTCTTTTTTTTTTTGTCAGAGGAATCCTAATTCTAATTAACTCCTAATCTTTTAATTGATACCGTGTTTATAACTCAATTTATATTGATGAATAACTTATTGCCAATCAAAGTTGATAATTGATTGATCAATAATTATTGTGCTACATAAAATTGGTCAAAACTAAACCAGTATTAAAGTTAAATAAGTAATTATTGAAAATTAATTGATTTTTATGGTAAAATTAATTGATTCTTCAAATTGATTATTATGTGGTAATCAATTTTAATTTACTACGTCAATCTATTCATGACTGACTGATTAGTTTATAATATATCAAAAAATTATTCTAATGACACCGTTTCAGTTTGAAATGTCTACTTCGTATATGACACAAAGTTTTATGAAAAATAATATTTAATAAGGAAAGTATATAAGGAAGGAAAAACGTTTTTATTTTAGAAAAATGAACATTCTTGAAACATCTAACAATAATAAGGTGTACATTTAATATGGAGTATAGTAAGATTTTATCTAATTACAAGAATATACAATACGTCAACTCGAAAAATGAAAAATTGATAGATTCATTTGATCATAGTTCAAGACTTACAATTTCAATAAATATAGGCAACATTGAATCAATGATGAATTCAATTGTGATTAAGTGTAATCGGTAGCTAGTTATAAATTAATTTTCAATAATTGTTTTACATAAATAAAGTGAAACTAAAACAATTGTGATTTATTTAGATCATAAGTGACAAAATCATTAATCATAACACAAATCAAATACCACTAATTATTTCTCAGTATGGTTATCAAATATAATAATTTACATCCTAAATTTTTTGAAAATTGTAAGAAGTTTTCCAATAATAATTTTTCCAAAGTGTTTTTCATACTCGGGCAACGACCGGGTTCTAAACTAGTATATATACTACATATTATTTTTGTCTCATATGGAATATACTCACAAGCCCTTTCAACTTTTAACCAGGAACAACCTTATCGCCCCATTTTGGTCTTTTCTCAAATGACTTATTACTTTAAAATCCTTCTAATCTTAACTTTTTTTCTAAAAATACATTGTCTTTTTATGTAATTTTAGAATCTAACTTCAATAAATTGTATTCCCACCATTTTAAATGCATGATTAATGTTGTTCCCACCTTTTTAAACTTCATATATGCTAATTTATTGACTATTGGGTTTTGTGAGGATTCTGTAATTTTATATGTTGCTCAAGCTTTTTTCCTTCTTCAGCCCATTTTTGTTGGGTCCGCTTACGGTTTGCACACAAATATTCAGTTTACATTTAGTATGACCCCTATGATGTATTCTTTGATAATTGGGTGTGTTGGGTTATTAGAGTAAATTGCATTTTCTGAAATTATTAACATAATAAATGCGCTTTTTATAAACCATGTTAATTGTTTTTTCAAGACGGTGCTTGCTGAAAGCTCCTTTCAACTTTTCACCTAGACAACCTTTTCGTCCCGTTTGGTCTTTTCTCCATTTGCTAATTACTTAATAACCTAATGTCTTGGAGTATATGATTTGTGTTAGATTGTGAAAGTAAATTTCAGTTGTGTTGACTATTTTTTAGATGATTAACTATGTTCACACACATTAGTGTGTTTTAATGGACCATATTATGTGTCAAGGACAAATGATCCTTTCTACACTTACCTATCTTTTTGGGGTTTTTTCTTTTTTAAATTAGAAGAGTTATAGTTGTTTTGCTAAAGACCCATTTTTATTCTATACTCATCTAACTCCATTAATAGTGTGAAAAATATCAGCATGTATTGAACTGTTTAGAATGAATGCAAACACTTTTAAACATATTCTATTTCACTTTAGAAAAACAAGAAAATGACTAAATAGATTTACAATGTCTCATATCATACTTTCTGTAATGTTTATAAAACAGATGCATCAAATAGACAAAATATCTGACATAAAAACATGCATGTAGCGCAAGCGCAGACTATCCCTCTTGTATATATTAAAACTGTAGATATTGCAGAAAAGGAAGATTATTAATTATTGAAAGCCTCTTCTTTCGACACATGGCATATGTCTCTCAATGTCATGTGTCCAATTTATATTAATTAAATGATTTGATTTGATTTGATTATATAGATCCAAAATTAACTCTCTAATTAACTGATTAGTTCAAAAATTAAGGAAATTAAGGTTAGAGATTTTCCTATTCAATTTGATTTGATTTAAATGTTTTCGAATCAAAATCAATTAGCATAATAATTAATGATATTCTCACATCAATTTGCTCATTTTAATTAGTATCAATTTCATTTTATAATTCTTAATTAAATTGATTTTACATGTATGTTACCTTAAATAATGATCACATTGCCTATATAAATCCCAATAGTTCTTTTGGCATTTGGACCATTTTTCCACAATTTTAAATCATTTTTTAGGGTTTAGTATTTTTTAAATTTTGTTCAAGTTTCTTTCTTTTCCTATTTTCCATTATTTTGTCTCTTTTGCTACCTTATATGATAGCAAATTTTATAATGCTCAAATTTTATATTACTATGTATTCTTTATCTATATAAAGGCTATTGCTACACACCCTATATCTTCATTTCATATCTTTGTACTATATTCAATTATGTTGGTCTCCATTATTGTAAGTTTTTTATATACAAGTCTCTCTCATGGATTTAAATTTTATCATTACTTTTTCTTATATATGATTCGTTAATGTTTTCATCATTTCAATTATTTGAAATTTCTATATCTAATTCTGTTGGCCTTCATTTATAATATTAAGATTTACAATTTTTTTGTTATGTTCTTTTAATTATGTACTCCTATTGAATTTTTGTTAATTTTCATTTTGTTGAAATTTCATTGATTATGTAATCCTCTTATTATTTTTAGTTTTCATCAATTTTGTTAGATTATTTTATCAATTTTATGTCTTTTTTTTTTTTAGTCTTGATGTTGGAAAAGATGAAGCTTGGATCAAGAATGAAGACGGTAGGTATAGTCATGAAGACTTTTTTTTTTCTGACTTTGTTCAATGTTAGGGGGGTGAAAACCATCATCCCAGTAGGTTCTCAACCATCTTAAACTTTGTATTAGTTCCTCAATTTTCTTTTGGTGTACATATTGTATTTCTATGTTCTTTTGAAGGAATAATTAAGTATGTTGTATCCTTCATCTTTATATGTATGAAATCAACATTTATATTTGTTATGACTTCCTTTTTGTCTAAATTGTTAATTCTTTTCATTATGTTTTTAAATAAATTTTATTTAATTTTTCATTTAAAAAATTAGTTCTTATTTTAAATAAAGATTTGGTGTAGTTATTTTTTTTACTTTATATTCTTCAATTGTGAAAAATATCGGTATGTCTTTTACTGAAAAAGTGAATCAATAAATTCGTTGTAACAAGTCATGAAAGATGAAGTTGAACCATAAACAAAGATCAATCTTTAAATGTATACAAAATTGTTGAAGAAGTGGAGTAGAGTCAAAACCATCATATCTTTACCAATTTAACAAACTATTTTAATGAATTTTTGTAAATCTTTATTTGTAATTAATATCACAAATAATTTGGTTAACAAAAATATATATGAACAAAATTTGGAGCGAAAATTAATTAGAAAAAGAACTTTTGATGTATCTTACAATTTTTCTTATAATTTTAGGGAACAATTTAATTCAAAAATATTTATTTGAGAGAATACACAATAATTTAATATATTAATAGTATTACTTTTGTGAGCAATGATAATATAATGAAAATTTTAAATAAACATTGTAACATAAATAGTATATTGCTAATAAAAATGTACATAATTAATCACAATTAATAGTGATTTCAATCAATAGATTTTCTGCATGAAATTTGGTGAAAGTTAGATCAATTATAATTAATTTACATCATTAACAATCACTAAAGGATAATATTACCCTTTCATTAATATTCTTTCTATATTTAAATAGTTTTTTTTTTCAATTTGTATAATAATGGTAGTATTAGAAAAATAATTAATGATTTATTTGTTATCTAAAGTGATTGATATTTTGGAAAATATAAAGTTCTTTAAAGTGAGATATTTTGAAATATAGAGAGTGGTTGGTTAATTATTATATTGATCATTATGTGCTAATCAAAATTAATTTAATATAAAATTCTGAATAGACTGATTAGTAATTTGATTAATTGGCCAATAAATAATATTTTTAGGATGCTTCATCAGTAACTAATTAATCAATATAATAAATTATAGGCAATCAAATCAAATTAGTTATTAAATCAATAATCAAAATTGAGAGGCATTATAGAGCATATATCAAACTAAAAAAAGTCGATAATCAATATCAAAATTAAATCAAATATAATTAGTTTACATTAATCAAATCAAATAAATTTATTATGTCAGTTTCAACTAATTGATTAATTGATTGTTCAGTTAATGATTAATTAAATTAAAATAATAAAAATCAAATCAATAATTATAATTAATTTACATCACAAGTAACTAAATCATTGATCAATTAGTAATTTTTCACTAATTAGTTTCCATAAATATAGACAACATAGAATCATGATAATTTATTTACATTAGTCAATTACAATTAATTTTCATTAATGACTTTACATAAAATAAATGTAAATTAAATTGATTATAATTACAATACCCTTATATTAGAAATTGGATGAATCTAACTACATCGGTCATATTAATAAGTTCGAATAAATTATTAGAACTATTAACATGTTAAGAATAATCTTATAATGTGTAATTTAATTATATTATTTACATCTCATGGATCTTTTCATTATGTTAAATAAGAGTATTACTTTAACCCAACAGTAGATAGTATTACAGTAGAGTTCCTTATATAATATATAAAATTTAAAGTTGAATCACTTTGTAAAAAATGTAGCAGATTTTTCAACGGTAACTTTTTGTATTGTTTTTCATATCCGGACAACGACCGAATTTTAAACTAGTAATAGATTAAAGCAACATTAATTCGTAGGATTCTATTAATGATAAGACTACTATAATATGTGGATGAATTTTAAAAAGTCATCATCATTCAATGCATAGAACATTTGGGAGATCAATTTGTATATTATGATTTAACATAAAATATATTGGGGTCCAATGCTAATTGTTTAAATAAGGGCTTGACCTATGCGAAATTGTTCGATTTATTGTTTAACTTTCCAAAGTGACCTAACACATGAGAAAACCGAGAATGATCCGAATTTCTCTAGATCCGAATTAGACCCAAGCATGACCAAACCCAATGCCATATGTCCAGAGGTGGCAAAATGAACCCGACCCGAGAAAAATTCACCCGAAAAAAACCCGAACCCGAACCCAAAAACGCACAAATCCGAAAAAATCAGAACCCGAAAAATCTGAAACCCGATAAAACCCGAACCCGAACTTGAAAAAAACCTGAATTCATTACTATATTTGAAAATAAATAATAATTTCTGAAAATTTCATCTATGATGTATAGTTTTTTATATGAATATTTTTTAAAAGGTAAACTAATAAATTACATATAAAATTTGAAAATGTTTATGATATTATTCATCTGGGGAAAAAATGGGTAAATGATCTAGCCAAAACCCAACCCGAACCCGAATTAACCTGACCAAAAATTGACCTGAACCCGAATCAACCTGACCGAAATTTAACCCAAACTCGAATCAAACCGATCCAAATTTAACCCGAACCCGACTTAAACCCGAACCCGAAAACGACATGAACCTGAAAACCCGAACCCAAATCCAACCTGACCCGCCCGATTGCCACCTCTACACATGCCCATGTGCCATCTCTACAAGCAAGTAGGTGATTAGTGAGAAAAAGAAAAAGAAGTAAGCAAAGCAATGGAAGCATATGAAAGTTTGAGAGTGAAGGAGCACTTACATTACATTACATACTTTGATATCAAACTATATAATAGTTCCTCTTTTATTGGTACCCCAATATAAATACTTTTAGTACAACAAGTCTATACCATACCATTCCATGAAATGAACAAGAAGAAGATTAGATAGAGAATGAAAAGGAAAAGGACACCACAAACTGCCAAATTCTCAGAAAGACAGCCTTTCTTTTCAACCCCCCAAACACATCACTCTCTCTCCCTTCTATTATAAAGGCTATGAACCAAACGAATCTCTTCTGTTTCTCAATGGACCCATTTTTTTTTTCTCCTTCCCATTGAAACTTTTTTACACTTTAGAAATGAGATATTTAGAAGTATTAAAATAATTACTAGTACTAATTAAAGAAATAGTAGCATATAGTGATAAATAAATATAAATTAGTGAATGATTACTTTGTTTCCTCAACATAGACCTTGAGAAGCCAAACCCACTTCTCTCCCTCTCTTTTCACTTCATTTGGATGCTTCATATTATCTCCAAATAATCATTTTCTTTGGAGAGAAAAGAGAGAGTGAAGAGAGTGACTGATGGGCGATGGCTTGCTTATAGTTTTCCAATGTCCCTCTGTTTACATGTAGTTTTCAAATGTTTGCAGTGAAAAAGGCACAAAGCACCACTACCTTTGCTGCTACCTGCTACCTTTTGAATATCTCTTGAATCTCTTTCCCTTTTTCGTCCCTAATTGAGTATAACAAGGAAAGTTTTTTAGAAAGCAGATTCCAGTCGTCTCTTAAATTAGTTTTTAGTTTTACTCTTCAACTCCGATTCCCAAGTCCCAAGCTATCTTTTTTCCATCTCTTTTCTTACAAGAAAACAACCTGAAAACAAAACATGGGTTCCTTTACCCTCATCTTCACGTTTTTAGCTTTGTTTTCTTTCACTGTATTTCATCAGTCACTTGCTAGTTTTCTTGCACAACCGGTTTCCGGTCACGATCAGCCATTGAAACCCGGAGACTACTCTTCCCCAAATACGGTTCCTGCATTTCCAGCTCAGACGGAGGCTCAAGTTTGCCGGCTAGACCTTTCAGCGGAGCTATTCGGCGGTGTCAACGACGCATGTGGCCACAACCTTGACAGAAGCCGCTGCTGTCCCGTGTTGGCAGCGTGGCTGTTTGCGGCTCACGCCAGGTATGCTCTGGAGGTGTCGGCTCCGGCTCCGGCGGAAGCTGAGCAGCCGGACCAGCCCATGAGGCCGGATGATTCACAGAAGTGTGTGAACTCGTTGCAAAGCGCATTGTTAAGCAAGCGCGTGAGGATTCCTCAACCCAACGCGAGTTGTGATGCGATTCTGTGTTTTTGTGGGATAAGGTTACATCAGATTAGTTCTTTGAGTTGCCCCGCTGCTTTCAATGTTTCCGGGTTCCGAAACGCGACACCGACAGCTGCCGTGAAAAATTTGGAAAAGAATTGCAGGAACTCTTCTTATGCAGGGTGTACCAAATGCCTCGGAGCACTTCAAAAGGTAAGCACTTTCCCCTTTTTATTGGGTCTTATGTTTTTGGGTAGTTAATGAATCCGACAATTAAGTTCATGGGAACTGAATTAAATTCTAGCTCTGAGTCTTTTTCTAGGAATGTTGTCTTAAAACTCGTTTTGGTTCATGGGAGAATAATTGTTCTAACAGTTGCCACTCCCAGATTTTCCATTGTCAATTAATGAAGATGCACTGAAAGGGGTGGAACCTGAGAATTGGTCCACAAAAAGATTTTGCATTACAAAAAATTTCTACTTTCCAACAACTTTTATCAAATCAAACCAAAACCATTAAAGTTGAGAGCTTTAGAGGCCATGGGCAAATGGGGATTGGTTTCAATTGTGATTTATTAATGCTTAGCTAGTTTTGGGGCAGAATTTGATAGTAGTAGTATATTTGATTAGTATAATTCAAATAAAATAGTAATGTGGAATTTGTGATGGTCACATGAAGGGAGACTTTTGAGAGGGAAGGAAGGTTGTTTCTTTTTGCCATTTTATGAAAGGAACCAAAGTCATTCTGGTAGACCCAAGAAAATGACATTGTCATGTGCATCAAGGAAACTACCCTATCCTTTATTCCTTTTTTTAAATTGCAAACAATTTTGACCCCTTGAGCTGAGATTTCCATTTCCTTCCTCATTGCCTTCACCTTTTCAAAATGGATACTAAAATCTCTAAAATTTTAACCTACTTCATTGTTTGATTTGGTAAATTTTACAGCTCAAAGGTGGATACAACAAGAACGGAACGGAAGACCGGAGCACAAGCGACAGAGCCAGCAAGATGTTCAACCGAGACTGCCAACTCATGGGGCTGACTTGGCTGCTTGCACGCAACAAAACAGCCTACATACCCACCGTCTCCGCCGTGCTACGTGCCATAATGTACAGTGCCCACCCTCACGAGTCCAAGTGCAGCCCAGATCAAGAAAACATGCCCTTGGCCGTTGACTCACTCCAGTTCGAAAAGGCCCAGTCGTCGTCGGCGTCGCCACGGCCACCACCACTGCCCTCCTGGGCTTCTTTTGGGTTCCCGGTTTTGCCCCTAATGATTTCTGGTTTCTCTGTTTGGGTAGCGTCTGGTTGGTGACTGGCACTGTGCATTTTGCCAATTAAAATTTTTTTTGTAGTCCTCTGAGACTGAGAGTCTGAGACTGTCGGGGATTCAGTTCACGTGAAAGCTTTAGAGCTAGCAGACAATTTTTAAACGGGCTAAATTCGGGGTCCTTTTTTTGTCCTTTTTGCCCACTGTAAATTCCAGCTCGTTTTCAAATTTGTTTGACAAAGTTTATGGCAGAGGAGGACGAGGAATAGCTTCATAATATTGTTGTTATATATAACTTACTTTAGTATTTGTTCTTCTTGATTTGCCATTTCTTCTTGAATTTGTTACTGGTAAAGTAGTAGCGATTAGTGGGAGATGGTGAAGTTTCATGGAATTCACAATTTACCGAAAACAGAGAGGGTCTTTTTGTGCCTGCCTCGTTTGATGAAACCCAGTAATTTTAAAAGGCAGATGCCTTTTGGGACTCTTTAAACAAGATTGCTTCAAATCGAGATTAATTTGTTTAAGTAGATTAATAATGAAGGAATCAATGTGATCTCAAGAAGACAAAGAACAAACTTGGCAAGAAGGGAATCCCAAGGACTGAGTATGTTGGTCGCCTAGTAAAATATGCTATTAGTATTAATCAAGTTCGAAATCATAAACAGCAAGTTAAGATTTAGATCCATTTGCAATTATTTTAATGGGGCAAATTCCAGTTTGTGAATACGAACGAAAAGATTAGGTTAAAGGTCGAATTGTTTCTGTGAATCGACACTTAAAATATACGGGAGGTAACATGTTTCAAGGGAGTGATTTCGGTCGAATGTTGTCACTATATGCAATATATCATTTTCCGAAGGATGCTGCTCTCTTTCACTGACAGCCACAGACACCAAGGACAAGGTGGGATTTCATTTTATTTTCTTAATCAAATTTTCTTTCTCTATTTGAAGACAAAATTGAAAAATGCCAATTGAATTTGACCGGAAGAGGAAGATAAGATGAGAATTGAGAAGCCATTGAGGTTCCGAGCGATAAAATCTGTGCTTGCTCATGTTTGGTCGTATCCTTTTATGATAGCGCTGCTGTTGCAGTTAAAATAGCCTCGACTTCAAAGTGTTTTTACTATAAACGACAAGATTAATCTTGTTGGAGTTAGGTTGACTCTAACTCCAATATAGAAACCAATAAGGTTGCGTTTGGTTCGTGGTATGTAGTGGGAAAGTGTGGTAAGTTGGGTAGAGAGAATAACTTTTCCATGTTTAGTTGGAAGAATCTAATTTTAGGTGGGAATAACATTCCCACCACTTTTCCACTTGAGTGGGAATGTGGTGGGAATGTTATTCCCACCTAAAAGTATGGGAAAGTTAACTTTCCCAGGAAAGTGTTACTCCTTTTCATTTATATTTTAAAATTTTAATAACTTTCCTATGTTAACCAAACATGATAATCTTATTCCCACAAAAACAAAAAATTATATTTTTCCACTAAAATAACATTTTTAGGAAAAAAGTGTGAATAACATTACCACGTGATACCAAAGATATCACGAACCAAACATAACCTAAAATGAAATAAAGATAGAACTCGAAAGACTTGGATATGTGACTTTGTTGGTAAGTTGTTCAAATGTTACGGTTACATAGTGACTTCAAAGACCATTTTCATCCATCCAAATCATTTCTCTCTTGTGTAAAATTAACGTCATTAAGAAGCAAGGAAAATGTGTAAAACCCAGTTATGAAATTGAGTTCATGTTGAAATTAATGCCCTAAAATGTTCATTGTAGACGACAAAAGTTGGTGTGTGTCATGTTTCACAAATCAGAACTTCCATGTCTAGTAAAACAATAAGCAACAAGTTTGGTAGGATTAGAATTAAGCCCAATTAGAGAAGTGGCTTAATGATCCGACAGCTGTTATTGCTAATGATTACCTCGCCTAACTTCCCTAATATTCTGTGGAAACCATTGATCTCTAATTGCAGGACTTGCTGGAACAAATTGATGTACTAGCTTGTAAAGGGAGTGAAACTTTCTGTAGCACTTCCTTTCCGATAATGCCATTTTTGTAGTATTTACGGATCCCCTGTTTCATGAAGCCACTGCTTACTCAGGATTCAGGACAAAGCAGGCCCATTTACAAACATGTTTGGATCCAATAATGCAGGTTATGTACTTATGTTTTAAGATTCTAACGCCAATATTGATATGGGCTTACCAATAACACCATAATCATAAAGACGAACATTAATTCATTTTAGGGAGAGACTACAAGTACTCATGATTTGCATTCAAGAATAGTATTTGGTAGAAATATAAGAGATATTTGGGTGTTTGGATACAAGAATATATTTTTTAGTTGTTTGGAGTCGGAGATATGCAAATCTAAGGTAAAAAAGGTAAGTATTATTCTTGAGTGCATATCATGAGTATTTATAGCTTTCCCCTTCATTTTATTAATCATTAAAATTGATAAATACAAGGAATCTTGAGAAACAATATGAATAAGGAATTTGAGGCTATTACCAAAAAAAAAAGGAATGTGAGGGTTTAACGAGCAAAAAACCCCCGAATTTACACAAAACGACCAAATAAGTCCCTATAAAAGAATTATACCTCACTTTGCATTTTATTTTGTTTTTAGATTGGATAACGGAAACAGAAAAGAATTATACCTCATCACTTGCCTACATTCAAACTTCGACAAGGAAAGGAACCTTTGACAATGATTGGTGGATTTGGATGTATTTGTGGGCTGTTTAATGTTCAATTTGCCTACATTCATGCTTGATTGTGATCGATCTTCTTGAAGACTCTCTACTAATTCTTGAATACTTTGAATTCTTATATCCTTTCTTTCTTAAGCTCAGTCACCGTTTGGCCCCATTACAACCGAGAATAAAGATCTTTTGATTTATACCCATGATTATACTCTTTTTTGGAGTAGTTGAGAAGTAGATGTATATACAAGTCTATGGTAAGTAGTGGTCATGTGAAGGCAAGAATGGTGAGTAAGTAGAACTTCTCTTATTATACTTACTTTCTTTGAGAAAAAGAGATGAGAGAGAGTTTTCCTTGGAGATTTTCTGACCTTCTCTTATCCCTTGCTTACTCTTAAAGGAGATTAGACCTCTGAAATAAAATAAGACTGCAAAAATTGTCAAAAGAATGTGTTCCCCAGGCTTATGGTGATACACTATTAATTAGTGCCCACCATGGTCTCTTATGGCCATAAAGTAAAAATAAAAGAATATGCAGAAAAGCTCAATAAACAATACTATACAGGGTGAAAACAATTAGGACAACAATGAACAAAGGCAGCAAGGCATATCATGACAAAGTGTAGTAGTGGCAAGAAACACTCGAAGAAAGGGGCCGAGACATAAAAAGTAAGGCCTAGGGAAGCTTTGATATAGGCACTGGCTCAGATCCGAGAAATGAGATGAAAACTCAAGTCTCAAAAACTCCATACATTCCAAAAGAGTCACAATGACAGGAACTTCAAGTCAGTAGCGATAAGAGCATTAAGACAACAACAAAGCACAAAGGCAGTGGATAAAGCATGATACAACCTAAGATAGTGCCCTCAAAAGCACATGATTCCAAGTAGCAAAGACAGCAGATAGAGTGATTATGCACAAAATGGTGATACATGGGTAAAAAGCAATAGAAATGAACTCAAAAAGATATCAGGTGACCATCGCAGCATTCAAATACACACCTAACAGCAGACACGTCAGCAATAACCAGTCCAACTCAAAGCCCAAATAAAAGGAAAGACCAAAGGCCACTGAGGTGGCAGGACTCCAAAGGTGCCAAGTCAGCAAGTAGACCAAAATGCTAGGGTCAACACTTCAGGAAAAACACCACGGAGATACAAAAGAGATATAAGACATATTAAATGTGGCATCACAAGAGGACCTGTCAAATAGCAAGGATGGAGTGCATCAACAATGCGTACAAAGAGGCACACTAGATTCGGACAAAATTGAAGCAAATAGAGAAACAGCTCAGCCACATTTTCACAGGAATCCAGTGCAACAAGATACAATATGCTCAACAGGGAACAAGAGCTCACAGCCACAGGATGAAGATAACAAAGCAATGACCGAATGGTGAAGATAAAATCAGGCAATCTAAAGGCTCAAAAGACAATAAACCAGAGAAGACAAGGTAAGCTCACAACAGGTATAGTGAGCACGAAAGCAACAAAATATCATCAAGAAAAACCAGGCTGAAAAATAGACAAAATGGGAAAATAGTACCAAAACCAGGGAGTTTCACACGGTTTATCCAAGAAAGGACCTGAATGAAATTCACAGCTAGATAAGGGCTATATTCATTTCCAGCTCAGCATCATCTTCTCCCCAATAGAGCTCACAGAAGACAAAAGAAGGGGTGAAACAAAATTAGGAATTATTGAGATGAAGAGCAAGCGAAATAGGAAGGACCAAAAAGGAAATAGCTCACCTGAAGGTTGGGACTTTCAAAACCGCTTGAAGAGCTAAAAGACATGTTAAGTAGCGGCATTCCAAAAACCACAAGCTCAAAAACCAGAAGTGCTCTGTGGAAGGACGATGACTCATCATTTTACAACTCATACAAACGCATCATCCTTATCCCCGATAGGTAAAACCTGCACAAAAAAAAGGGAAAATAAGAAAACACCTGATAGTGAATAAAAACAAAGAAAAAAAAAAAACTAAGCCGTTGGATGATAAGATCTTACCTCCCACCCTTAGGCTTATAAATAGACCCCTCGTCTTCCCCAAAAAAGAGGAAGCTTTTTAGAAAGAAAAACTCTGTAGAAATTTTGAGCTAGGGTTCATAATTCGAATTTGGGTTTTCGGGTCTTCGATTAAGATTCCCAAAAATTAACACCGCCAAAGAGTGAGAAATGGAGAAAGGATATAGATACTAGAGTTGCAGAGTAGTTCGACGGCTAGATCTAGAGATCTACTACAGTCTTTGAGGTTTGGATAGTGAGCTTTTGAAGGGGTTTTGGGCGTCCCTTGCTAGATCCGAGGCCAGAACTGGGTTGAGGGCGACGATAGGAAGATGTGGCTGAAGTTTCAAGTCTGTTAGCGGTGGAACGTTGCTTCGATGTGGCAGGGTATTAGGGTTTGGGTGCAGAAAAGCCTCGAAGAAGAAGAAGGGAAGCGAACCTTTTATAGTCCGTACAAGATTAAGGACTAAATGGTGTCGTTTTCAGAAAAATCATCAAATTTAGGTATGACCTTTCATCTTTTTTCAATTCTGCCCTCAATTTAATGCATTTAGGTCCTGTATATTGTTAGCGGTCATAATTAGGTCCCATATTCGGAAAAAAAAAAAACAATAGAGTCCCTCCAATTTAGTTTCTTTTCAATTTAGTCTCTGATTTTTGAAAGTTTAATTCAATTAAGTCCTCAATCTAAAGTTTTGTTAATAATTTAGTAATTTATTTTACTAATTATGTGAAAAATCAAAAATATGTGAAATAAAGCATTTTGCATCTATGTTCATACATTTAAATTTCTTTAAATGTTTCTAATGCCATGTTCATATAAGATAAATAAATTGACTCCGATGATGGAATAATCGGTTGGAATTTAGACAGTATTTGTCTGTTTCAGTCTGAGTTTCCTAGGCTTGAAACATCTAAATGTGGGTCTTACCAGTATGAGTGGAAAGTGCCCAAATAGTATTTCTCGTATAATCATATAGTAAAGAACTTTATCAACCAGTGTACATGCATCATACGCATCCATACATTAAGTAAAATTATTCAAAAACTTAATTTCAAGGAATTTAGGTAAAATCAACAAAGAGTTAATTCAAGGTAATTAAGTAAAGTCAAACAAAGACTTAATTCCATGTTCATATAAGATAAATAAATTGACTCCGATGATGGAATAATCGGTTGGAATTTAGACAGTACTTGTCTGTTTTAGTCTGAGTTTCCTAGGCTTGAAACATCTAAATGTGGGTCTTACCAGTATGAGTGGAAGGTGCCCAAATAGTGTTTCTAGTATAATCATATAGTAAAGAACTTTATCAACCAGTGTACATGCATCATATGCATCCATACATTAAGTAAAATTATTCAAAAACTTAATTTCAAGGAAATTAGGTAAAATCAGCAAAGACTTAATTCAAGGTAATTAAGTAAAGTCAAGCAAAGACTTAATTTCAAGGAAACTAAGTAAAATCGGCAAAGACTTAATTCAAGGTAATTAAGTAAAGTTAAGCAAAGGCTTAATTTTCAAGGAAATTAGGTAAAATCAGCAAAGACGTAACTCAAGGTAATTAAGTAAAGTCAAGCAAAGACTTAATTTCAAGATAATTAAGTAAACTTAGTCCAAGACTTAATTCAAGGTAATTAAGTAAAATCAGCAAAGACTTAATTCAAGGTAATTAAGTAAAAATCAGTCAAAGACTTAATTCAAGATAATTAAGTAAAATCAGTCAAAGACTTAATTTCAAGAAAATTAGGTAAAATCAAGCAAAAACTCAGTCAAAGACTTAGTTTCAAGGAAATTAAGTAAACTCAATCAACGTCTTAATTCAAGGTAATTAAGTAAAATCAGCAAAGAGTTAATTCAAGGTATTTAAGTAAAATCAAGCAAAGACTTAATTTCGAGGAAATTAAGTTGGATTAGTCAAAGACTTAATTCAAGGTAATTAAATAAGGTTAATAAAGAACTTAATTCAAGTTAATTAAATAGAGTCAATAAAGAATTTAATTCAAGGTAATTAATTAGAGTCAATAAAGAACTTAATTCAGGGTAATTAAGAAACTCGGTAAATAACTTAATTCAAGGAAATCAAGTAAGATAATAAAATTGCTTAATCCATGACGATTGAGTCAATCAAAAAAGGGAGTAGCTTGATTTGAATAGAGAACTAATTAAGGTCAATAAAAACTCACTTAAGTTAAACCAAAAAAAAAAGATGCTTAATTGGGCGTGAAAAGACTCAAGTTTAAGGAAAAGAGACAACCAATGATAGAAACCCATAGTTAATGCTAGACTAGTCAGTGCTGTCATTTTGACGGGCGTTGTGGGGGTGCTAATCCTTCCCTACGCGTACCCGACTCCTGGAACCTAGACTCTGGTTAAGTGGACCTTATTAGGTTTAGTGTTACCTTTGCCAAGCTTAGGTTAATAATAGACTTAATAACATGGATTGGTGGCTAATCACACCTAGGTAAAAAAGATTAGTGCCGACTCCTAGAAACCAATAGGGATAGGATTCCCCCAAGTCGTCGACGGCGGGTCCCTCCAGTCCCGCATGTTGCGACACAGCTGCCTTATGCTGCTCACCCCCGTGCTACCCAGACTCACCAGGTGAGTGCCGAGCTGCTTGGGCGCTCAGGAGGTGTCGAAGACAAGCCACCCAACTAGGTTTGAAACCCGATTTGGAGAAGTTTTCGTGGAAAATTCATAGCTTTTTCTACGGATGTCCAAATGAGACGATTCAAAGTGCATTGGAAAGCTAATTCAATGTTATACAACTTTAGTGCAGAACTTGAGAGCTGAAAATGATGTTTTTAATGACAAAAATGCCCTCAAACTCGCTGTACAGAAGCTGGACTAACAAAGCCCATGGAATTGAAGCCCGAATTGTGTTGTTCAGCCCAAGTTCGGTATTTTGAATGAGCTCAGACCTGGAGGAAGAAATTTCAACCCACTTTAAGAAGTTTAATGAGTTTAAAATTTCAATTTTGGTCTTAATTCGGTTTTCCCTAAGAGTCTAGTATAAATAGCTTATATTTTCTCTCATTAAAAAAGAGTTCAACTCTTGGAAGAGGAGACAGCCGCCCACCCTAGGATTTAGCTAAGTTTTCTTATTCTTTTCTTTATTTTCTTGTTTGAATATTGTTTTGATGATCACCACTGAAATCATCAGTGGCTAGATCTTTTCTTCTCTCCAATGTAGGATTTAAATTGATCTCTTGACTTTATCATGGGAAGATTCTGAACTTGTTCTATGAAATCTTTATTGGGTATTTCTTCAATCTCTGTTTTAATCCTATGTTTGCTTGTTTTGATAGATTGGAGTCGACACTTTCTTGATAAATTGAGTTTTACATATGCTAAATCAAATAAAAGTGATTTACATGTAATAATCTTATTGGTTTTGTGCTTGCTTAAAATTACTAATTCTTAATGCTTTATTTTTTATAATTCTTAAATCCTAACAAGTAAAGAATTATTTTAAATAAATGGGATAATTCTCTAGACTCAAAAGGTTGAGATTGTCTATTATATAATTATTGGGATTTAAATTAACACTTTAAATCTACGCAAGCAACCAAATTGATTTCATAACCTTTTGATATCAATGATCCATATGTTATTTTTTGTCTAAAGTGATATTAATTCTATGTTGGAGGAGTCTTTCATAAATCGTTTTCTTTGATAATTACTGTTACTTGCTTTAGTTTTCTAAATTGCTTCCATTACTCTCAATTACACGTTCAATAATCAAATCTCTTTTTCTATTTGTTTATTTCTAAGACAATTGGCTAGGGAAAAGAAATAACCAATCTCTCTATGAATTCTACTCCTACATACTCTAACTACCGAACAAGAATTAGTGGAGATTTATTTAGTGATTTGTTGACAACTGGTCAGTTGCATAGCACTCTATACCCACTTTGGACTCAGTAAACTCCACTATTGTCATAATGCCAAACTATGGTGTCTTGCAAAGCTGTTCTTCCTATTGGTATGTGTCGAATGTCCGCTGCCTCTTCCTCATTAAAAAGTAGCTCAATTAAATCATGATTCTAACCTCCAGTGTTTTCATCAATTAGCTCTTCAACATTTGTAGCATCATCTATCTTTCCTTGGGGTGAATTAGGAGTGAAATCGGTAATCGAAGGGAACCATTTATCTTCCAAGACTCAAATTTGCTTCCTGTTGCCAACCCTCCACCTAGTACCATGTTGCAAAAGAGGTTGTGCTCCCCATATGCTTCTTCAAGTATATGATGGATTCAAACTAAGTTTTGCATGAAGAAAATTAGTTCGAGGGAAGTATCGAGCTTTGAGTACACGATAGGCTAAGCTGCCATGGTTATGCAAGAGTCTCCATCCTTGCTTGGCCAATAACGCTTAGTAAAATTTCTCTATATCTCTAAAATCCATGCCACAATAGTCCTTTGCCATACATAAATGTCCCATCTAATCCAACAAATTGGTCGTTTCTCACTATTTTGCTTCCACCAAAATCTTCCAATTAGACTATTAATGTCTTTGCACTAAGTCTTCGGAAGTGCAAACACATTCATAGTGTAAGTTGGAATTACCTGAAGAACTACTTTTATCATGACCTCACGCCCTCCTTGAGACAACATTTGCTTGTTCCGGCTGTTAATCTTCTTCTATATTCTGTCTTTTAGCTCCCCAAAGGCTTGTCTTGTATCTCTGCCCACCATAGCTAGTAGCCCCAAGTACCTTTCTATATTGTCCTGCTCTTCAACCCCCAATAACTTCTTAAGTGCAATTCGTGTATCACTCAAAGTATTGCTGCTAAAGAAAATTGCTGATTTCTCAGAATTAATCTTTTGTCCGGAGCACATCTTGTATCTTTCTAAAATGTCTTCACCATTTTGCACTCACCAAAATTGGCTTTTCCATACAACAAGCTATCATCTGCAAAACGTAGGTGATTTACTTGGTGTCCATTCGGACTAGCAACAACATCACTTAGCAATTTCTGATCCAAATCTGCACCTCGCATTTTATTTTGCTTTTTAGATTGGATAAAATAAAAATGAGCCTTATAAATGATTAAAGTATAGTCAATAATTGGGCTCATGGGCACTTGGTTGGGCGTAGAAGGCCAATGCAAATATTTGTTTTTTAGATTGGATAAAATGAAATGAGCCTTATAAATGATTAAAGTATAGTCAATAATTGGGCTCATGGGCACTTGGTTGAGCGTAGAAGCCCCTAATATCATTATGACCCAAAGGCCGAAACACCCATTATATACCAAACATTTTTGTAAGTAGTCAAACATCTCGTTGTGGCTTACAACAGATATATCAAAACACAATCATATACCAAATCTATCAGATACCGCAGTGGTGGAGCCAGAATTTCAATCTTTGGGTCGAACTAAAATCAAATATAATACTTAGAATGGAGGCCGCTTATCACCCCAACCAATCGCTTGTTTTTTCTTTTCAAAGTTTATCTTAGATAGTATAGGAACATAATGAAAAATCATATAATATATATGACATATTTCATATATAATAACTAGTAAATACTTGGCCGCACTTCGTTGCGACGACACCTTTTATCATTTGTACACATAATAATTTCCACTATCACAATTTAAATACTAATATAAAAGTATTTCAAATCACTTTTTACATAGCATTAATGAGTTAAGATAAAAAAAAAATTTAAAAATCAAAGAAATAAAATTGAAGGATTAAATCGTACAAGTTAAAATGTTTGGGGATTAAATTGCATAAAAATATAAATATGTGAGGACTTTTATGTAAAATAAAAAAATTTGAATGGCTGTTTAGAAATTTCAAAGGGACCAAACAACATAAAGTTGAAATATCCGAGGGTTATTTCTTAAATATTCCTTTTTTGCCTATTGAGTGTGACAAGTGTCACATGAATTTGGCCACTTATCATGTTCTTATGTTTTGGGGTTATCATTATATATATAGGTATAGATATTTCCTTGAACTCCTGAACAACTCCTATAAACATCGCAACCAGGATGTTATGGGAAGACCTAAGCCTTCTTCTTTGTGTGTACTGGAATTTAGAGTTGTAGACACATCATTTTTGCTTTCCTCCTCTTCTTCCTAATTGGGTGTTAGTAATTCCCATTTTGTTCTAAAGTTGAACCCTGTCAGTTTCCTTGTCTTCCCATCTTACCTTCATATTTCCCTTTGTATCCTCATCATTTGTTTTTCCTTATTTTCTTCCTTCTTTGCGCTTAGTTCACTTCTCTTATTAGGTTACCTTTACTGTTGGACTTCATTTTCTGTTGGGTCTTTATCTATTATTACCTCACTTTAAAGTCATTGGATTTCACTTAGTGGTTTGGGTTAGCTATGAAATTGGGCATATAACTTAATGATCATGTTGGGCCCATATTAATTTAATGGCCCAAAGTCTTGCTTTAGTAAGATTTGCTTGGCATGGGTATAAGAGGAAGTCAGTAAAATAAATCAAATTAGAATACGTTACTGAGCAGAAAAATAATTATTACAGGACATCTTATTACATTTTAAAAAATACATACCAGAAAAAAATAAAATACAGGAAATCACATCCACAAAATCTGCTTTCCTCCCTAATTTGTCCTTTTCCATTCTTGATTAAAATTCAAAATCAACTACAAAGACAAAGGCAGAGCAATTAGTGTCATCTCCAGCAAAAGATAAAGTTAAACCGAGGTTTGAAATGCAGATTAATTAGTGCTTATCTTTTTTGGACTTGGGGGACCAAGCTTGGATGTTTGGTCTTACGATTCAGGAAGGAGTGTTAAGAGATAGCTCCACCCAGAAAGCAGTACCAGCAAACTCGACAGTATAACACTAGGTCCAACACAAGAAAGATGGACAAGCAGGCTGTAGAAATTCAGCGACTAAAAGAAGAAATGGTGTGCCGAGACGAAGACGTGAAACGCTGTGAGGAAGCTACAAAGGCTCAGATGGAAGAGATGAAAGGAATGTTGCTGCAGTTGATGAAAGGGAAAAATTTTGTGGATGACAATCAGAATATAGAGGCTCCGACTGGAGGGATGTTCGGAGCAAGCTCAGGCTTGACTGGAGCAAGTTCAAGACTGTCAGGAGTAGTGACTGAGAATACTAATCCTTTTGCATTTCTTCCCACATCTAGCAGGACACAGTTCGTTTTCCCACCACTGTCAAGAACGACACCTAGGCCTTTTGCCTCTGATCCTCTAACACCCGGTGGGGCACAGTTTGATTTTTCACAATTGTCAGGGATAGCAGGTGGGACTTTCTACCCTCCTCTTCTGGGTTTCTATACTAGAGCTAGTATGTCATCTACATCTTTGCCACAAGACTTCTCCTATCTCTATCCGCCAGGGATAGCTGCAACCAAGCCCATTGATCTGACAAAGGAAGATAGTCTGAAGAAAGGGGCCGAGGACGAGAAATTTTAGCAGAAGATTGAAGGAAGGATAGAGGACAGGTTGAAGAGTGTGGATGGAATTCAGGATTACGGGATTCCTAGTATTACAAATACTGCTTTGGTAAAAGGAGTAGTCATTCCTATAAAATTCAAAATGCTAGATTTTGAGAAATATGATGGGACGAAGAACCCTAGAGGTCATGTGCTTAGTTTCCAGAACAAGATGGCACCTTTTTCAACTAATGATAAGTTTCTGATGTATATCTTTATGTGATCGAGCTAAAATAAACCTTATTTTTATGATCATTTTCCTATGATTTTTACTATTTTTATGTGTATTTTAACCCTATTTTATAAGTATTTGTGTTTTTAGGTCATGAAGACAAGAAAAGTGGAAACTTGTTGTTTTTCACTCTTTTTGGAGCTATTTTGATGACTTTTTACTCAAATATGGACTTAGCAATTTGGGGTGAAGATTTGGAGATTCGAAGTTCGTGTTTGAAGATATATTGAAGATAATTTGAAGATTTGAAGACTATTGAAGAATTATTTCAAGAAGCAAGAATTGAAGATTTGGAGCCTAAATTGCAAAGGATTGAAGACAAGCCCAGAAGAAGCCCGGAAGCTATGGAATTTTGGATATTTTATATGGGATAATACTCAGCCCATATAAGCCCACAATTGGAGTTAAAGTCCCAATTGGTGCCGCATAAACCATCCAAAATATCCAATTTCCGCAATTTCCCGCAACTAGTCCTAATTGGATTAGCTTTCAGCGCAGTCTCGGTAAAAAGTCGATAAATTTCTGCTCAGATATCCGTTTTAGGCCCGTGAGTAGCCGTTGGAAAGATAATTCCGAGATCTACAACTTTCCTTTCAAGTTCAAAGCCCATTTCTGCCATCTTCAAGCCCGAAATCACTGTCGAAATTTCTGCACGAATCCAGAATTTTCTAGAGTCCTATTTTCACAAGGATTTTGACTGTAGGAAGACTTTTAAGACAACTTGGAGATCAAGTCAGCCTCTAAGCTGTCCTAAACACTTTCCTAAATCTATAAGGAGTCTAATTAGTCCACTATAAATAGTCACCTTATGTAACCCAACCACACACAATTCTTATTCATCTTTTTCTTAGAAAATACTTTAGCTTTTCTCTAGTTTTAGGCTAGGTGTGTCGACACCCTCTCTTTGTATAGGGAGGTGCGGCAAACCTAGGGTTTCAAGAAGGAGATTCCGCCCCCTTCTAGTCTTGTAAGTTTTCTTATGCCTCTCATGGAATCTCCCAAATCCATGAGTAGCTAAATTCTTAATACTTCTTATCCTTTGGTGAATTCAATCAATTGATTATGGTGAGATTTCTATGCTTATAATTTGATGTTTGTTCTTGATAGATGGTAAGCAAGTCTCTGTTTTATTTTATGATCTTGATAGTTATTGATTTATATGGCCACTAATGACGTAATTGGATGGATCTATAGCTAAATCAAACAATATGATTGATTTCTGAGTTTGATTGTTTGGTAGCAAATTGGGAAGCTTAATTGCGACTCAATGGGATTAGTTTACTGATGGGGTGATTTATTTGCTTGTTATTTGGTTGTTAAGCATGTGCGAAAAACTAATTTAATTGTTCTTAATGCTTTGTTCTTAAGTAATCTTTAGGTCCTGAAAAAGTAATTGATTGCTGAAGGAATAAAAGGGGTGTTATAACTTGATTGGTACAATATCTAATATACATGTTAGGGTTTCCCTAGACCAAGGATCATCAAGGATAAAATATTGAATTCATCTTTTAAATCAAGGATCCATAGTTAATTTGATTGATTCATACCATTGGAGAATAAGTATGCCTTTTAATTATTGTTTGCTTTATAATTTGTCATAGATTTAGATTTAATTTACTTTGCTTTGTTTTAAGTGCTTTCTTTTTAATTAGTCTCTTTAATCCCCTATTTTCTGTTTAAAAGTAAGTTTTGGAAGAGATTTATTCTTGGGATAAGTTTATTCCCCTTCTCTGTGGGATTCGACCCCTACTTGCCCTATCTACTTAGTTAGGTTTTGTGGGGATTATTTTTATGATTACTGATGACTAATCATTATGTTTAGCTTGACTGGGTCGGCAATTACTTGGTACAATCAACTGGACCCAAGAAACATTGAAAGTTGGAGTAACATGCCCAAAGCTTTCTTGACACAATTTATATATCTGATGGATTTGGCTCCCAGCAGAGACACTCTGACAAACATGACAAGAAAACCTGATGAATTGCTGATAGCCTACGGCCAGCGTTTTAGAGAGGTAGCCATGTTGATTCCCTCACTGCCTGAAAGGGAAGTGAACTCCTTATTTCTGAGAACCCTGCCTAAAGAGTATTTCAAGGCATTACTCCCAAAGATCACATAATCATTCTCAAGCTTGATTTTAATTGGAGAAGCTATGGAAGCAACAATTAAAATGGGGTATCTAGATGAGCTGAGTGATCAAACTAAGAAAGGTCAGAAGAAGAAAGAAGGGGAAGTACATTCGGTGGGAAAGACAGATTTCAAACCCAGGAACCAGGGACAACAGTACTATCCTCGTCCACCAAGGAATTATGGGTACATTTATTCATACCATCCTCGTGGATACTACCCTCAGCATCAGGCGAACCCCTACTACACCCAGTACGCTGGAGATGTCAGCACAGTTGGTGGAACACCTTTTCAACCAAGACCCTAAAACCAACATCCTAGCACACCCGCATCGATTCAGCAGAAAAATCCAGTAAATTGGCCAGGAGGGAAAGACCCGATTAAGGAAAGACCCGATTAAGGAAAGAGTCCCAATTGACCATATACCATACACTTATACTGAGCTCTTGCCTCAGCTATTGCTGCAAGGTTTATTAGAAAGGATACCTTTTTCCAATCCTTTAAAACATCCGAGGCCACAATGGTATAACGCCATTGCTCACTGCGATTACCACTCGGGATCCGAAGGGCATGCGACTGAAGATAGTTTGAGGTTAAAATACGTTGTGCAGGAATTGGTGAAGACAGGGAAGTTAAGCTTTGCAAATGTAGCTCAGCTAATCCGTTACTGATCAAACCAAAATTATGCATCTTTTTATGGTCATTTTCCTATGCTTTTTGGGTAAAATTGAATTAGAAGAGAATTTGACTAGGATAAAAGCAAAAGCATCTCACATTGAGATGCAACGATCTAAATTGGAGGTAATGATCAACTTTGTTCGAGACCAATCCATCGTTCTACCTGAAGATTTTTACAAGTCTATGGCCATGATGAAAGCGGAATATACCTAATACATGGCGCATGAATCTCAATTGGAAGCAATGCTCAACTTTGCTCGTCAAAACCAATCTTTTCTCGAAGAATCTGATGTGAATATGACAAGTAAGAGTGTCAATATTCTAGTGGGGAAGCAACATGAGGCAATGCAGCATCCTAAGGTGCCACAATGTTTAGAAGCATCATCTCCTCCATTAAACACTCCTGGACCCGTGCAAAGAGATGAGAAATCAGATGAAGAGAACGAAGGTATGGCTTTAGATGAAGGTATCATACACTTGAGACAACATACGAAGACGAGGCAATGGAAATTGTTCCAACAAAAGATGTGTTAATCGAAAGTGAAGACAATGGCGTATCACACGAGTAAGAGAATGATTCATCATCTGAGACAAGAGTGGAAGAGGAACACAACATGGAGATCATTGAAGCAACATCCCTACTTGAGTGTGAGAATGTCGAAAAAGTAGAAGAAGAGGTTGATAGCCAAGCCATGATCGAAAATTTGGATAACGAAGATCTAGATCTTTTGGGGATTGAAGCGTTTATGCAACCTAAATGTCATGGGACTCCAAATGACAAGTGGAAACTCAATGACTACTTTGTCAAAGCCACCACATTCTACAAAGGTGAAAAGGAGATGTCTACGAAGTTAGCTTGGGCTAATACTGCGATTCTGAGCTTAAAGAGGATTGGACACCAACCAATTACATCAACAACAATGGCTCCAGCTACACTCGCAATACATGGCGTTGATCAAGATGAATTTGGTGAAGTCTTTCCATCTCTCTTCACTTTTCAATGCCCTTACAATTTTCTTTCCATTCTTACCTTATTTTTGCTCTAAAGTGGCAAGATCCACCTTAACAAAGGGAAATGGAGGAAAGTCTAGTCAAAGACATTAAACAAAGGCGCTACTTGGGAGGCAACCCAAGACTAACAACTTTCTCATTAATTTCTTTTTAGTTTTATAGATTTAGGAAATTTTGCATTTTAATGTTTTTATTTCTTTTTTTTTAGGTTCAACTTGAGGAAGATGGCAAGCAAATGGAGCTTACGTTTGGAAAATAGGAAGATGGCAAGCAAATGGATGTTAATCAAATGAATTTATTTTGTGTCAATGATCCATAGCCTTATTGATTGATTTCAACCAATGGAAGGAAAGTATGTCTTTTTAATTAATTGTTTTCTAAGTACTTTTCTAGTCTTTATTTTGTATTTAATTAATTACTTGTTAAGCATTGTTTTTAATCAATCTTTGTTCAAGTGTTTTTCATAGATTAGGTTTAGAAAGTGATTTTTCAGTTATTCCCTCCCTATGGGATCGACCCTTACTCATCCTATCTACTTAAGAGAGGTTTTTTGAGGTATTTTATCTTATGATTCGTTGACGACCGATCAGTTACCCATTCATGATGGGAATCAGGTGGGTATGGTTGGTGAATGTGAAATGATTAAAAGTCAAGATCTGAGAGGTGGTTACTCCAATGGCCACAGTGTATAGGGCTTTGGTGAACACAAAAATGATAGTCCCAGGGGAGTTCGGGGAAGAAGAGATAAATGAAGTATGCCCATATCATGGCTTGGGGCATGGAATTCAAGGATGTTGTGAGTTCAGGAAGAAAGTTCAGAATTTGATGGATGACGGAAGAATTGAATTCTATACAGAAAACAAGGAAGTGGAAGTTGATGTAATCATTGAGGAGCATGTATAACCCTTTATACCGGTTCCTCCTACAGTTAAGCCTACTCAACCATTTGTGCCAGCTCCGTTCATGGTAGTATGCCAACCTCTTGTGCCCACCAACCCATATGCAAAAGTCAGTGGCATCTGTAGTGGTGAAACCCCCACAACCCTTTTCTTATATAGACAGCCATTAAGTGCCATGGAGATATGATTTCAGTGTGACTACACCATCAGGGGAAGGCAGTTAGACTAATGTATCAGGTTTCGGAAGAATGACCAGAAGCTGAAGGGTATATTCACCAGAAATGGCGGAATCAGCTCAGAAAAAGGAGGGATGAAACTATAGTCCCAGAAACCGGTATAAGGGAATCAGAAGAAGTAGTCAAACCAAGAGGAGAGGAAACTGTTGAGAAACCAGTACCTGATAAGTGCATAATTTACATAATTATTGGTGTTTATTTTATCAATTTTGATTATTTGGTGCTTAATTTCCTTTGGTTTTGTTCCATAGGTGTAATTGAAGACTTTGTGAAGAAAAAGAATCAAATTGAAGGAAAATAGAAGTTAAAAGCATGAAGAGGGAATTTAACAAGACAAATTGAAATTGGAAAAATGCGTGAAGAGTTTCTGGGGTAGGCCGCGCGCGGATCAACCCTTAGCTGCGTGCGGGTAAGCCCAATTTCAGACGCGCAAAATCTCCTGGAACAAGCCGCGCGTGGGTGATGCGATCTGGACCCGATTTTGACGAATTTTTTCTCCTATTTTTTATGGGGTTTCACCTATTTTCAACCAATAATTATTTTCTACGAATTTTGGGTCAACTAAAGTCAGGTTCCACTTATTCCTAACCCCTTTAGGATTTATGAATTATTTGTAATCTTTATTTTATTTTTCCTATTTCTTTTAGGTTTAGAATTTCAACCCCTATATAAAGGGAGGCTTTGTACTTAGAATAGGGGGATTTTTGGAGACAATTCTCTTCCAGTTTCTTGAAGACAATTTTAGGGAGTTTTTCTTCCTCTCTCATGTTCTTTATTTATTTTATAATTTATGTTTTTATTTTCATGAGCATGAGTAGCTAAATTCTTAATTAGGGTTTAAGGTGTAGCCAATTGGGAATTATTGCTTGATTTATGAATTGAAATTGTTTTTCCTTCAAGTTAGATTTATTTTCCTTGTTCTTTATGAGATTTATATGCCTGATCAACATATAGATTGTTTTAGGGATTGTGTGATGAATTGACAGGAGAAGCATAATCTGTGCACTAGGAAAATAGACAAATTAGGCTGGATCAGACATGAATCTTAGGCTAATTTGATAGGTGAATAATTACTTGTTCTTAATGAATCTAGTTAATTAGGTTGACATCGATGGATAGTGAATCTAATTGGTTAGATATTCCCGTGTAGACTTGACGGAGCGCATAGGTAATTAAGTGTGATTCTATTCTAGCTTTGCATCAAATTAGTTCATAAGTTGAGTAGTAATTTCCCAATTAGGTGAAACCTGAAACCCTAAGCTTTCCAATTATTGTCCTCACATCTTATTTAATTCCCTGCTTTTATAATTTCATTGTTTTTAATTTTAACTTGTTTTGATAATTTCTCAAAATTTCCTTCTCTGATAAAATTAATTTTAGTAGAAATAAATTGTTCCCTGTGGGTTCGACTCCTGGAATACTCTAGGATTTTATTACTTCAACTGACTCTGTGCACTTGCAGATTTAGTTCATCAAGTTTTTTGGCGCCGTTGCCGGGGAAGCACTTAAATTTCTATTTTTAATTTGTTCTATCTTTTATTTTTATTGCATATTTTTCTTCTCTTTCCTTAGATTTTAGGTAGTGTATGACAAGAGCAACCACTGATTCTCAAGCTCTTGTTCCGTACAATCCTGAAATTGAGAAACTCTGCAAATTCAATCGAAAACAAGCAAAACTTGAAAAGCAAAGGCAAAAAGAAATCATGGGTGATCAAGAAGTTGACGCTAAACCTGCGGGAGATTATGCTATCCCGAGTATTACAAATGCTTGGATATTTGACTTTTTTCGGGTTTGAACTTTTTCGGATTCTGGTTTTTTCAGGTCGAGTTTGGGTTCGGGTTTTTCGGGTGGGTTTTCTCGGGTCGGGTTCATTTTGCCAACTCTAATAATGATAACCCCAAAACATAAGAACATGACAAATGGCCAAATTCATATGCGACACTTGTCACACTCAATAGGTAAAAAAGGAATATTTATGAAATAACTCTCGGATATTTCAACTTCATGTTGTTTAGTCCCTTTGAAATTTCTAAACAGTCATTTTTTTTATTTTACATGAAATCACTCACATATTTACTCCCTCCGTTCCAAATTGAATGACCACATTGGATTTTTTTGGTCAAATGAAGTTGTTTTTTACCATTATTTATGAAAAATTTATATACAATTAAAATTTTAAAAAATATGTTTTGAAAATTTAAGTTTTAAATTTTCCAAAGTTTATTTTAAAAAAAATTAAAAATTATATTTTTGTAATAATTAATGGTCAAAGCTGGCTTTGTTTGACCTAAAAAAATCAAATGTGGCCATTCAATTCGGAACGGAGGGAGTATATTTTATGCAATTAAATCCCCAAACATTGTAACTTTTATGATTTAATCCTTCAATTTTATTTCTTTTATTTTTCAATTTTTTTATCTTAACTCATTAATACTATGTAAAAAATGATTTGAAATACTTTTATATTAGTATTTAAATTGTGATAGTGGAAATTTTCATGTGTATAAATGATAAAAGGTGTACGCCGCAAGGAAGCACGGCCGGATATTTGCTAGTAAATAAATAAAAGTAGTGATAAGTAGCATTAGCAGCCACCATACAAATACTAAATATATAAAGTTCTTTTTTTTTGGCCAAATATAAAGTTCGATCAATAACATTATTGTCATATTTTAAAATAACTAGTTTTCACCTTCACATGCGTTGCATGTGGCTCAACGCGTGTGAACAAAATATATTTTTAAATAACTTTAAATAATAAGAAAATCAGAAATATTCAATAAAGAAATTAGAATATAAATAATGTCTTAATATAAATTTGTATAGTAATTAAAAGGATGAATTTTATCTATCAATCACAATTTTTTTATTAACATTCAAATACTCACAATTTTTCAACATTATCATTGAATATAAGTGCCCTATATAAATATAGATGTAATTATTACATAAAGTTAAAATTAAAATAAAAGTAAATAAAAAAATGTATTATTGTTGTACTCTGTATCCTCCAAACATATGCATTCTTTTGATGACTCATGAGGCAGTAACAATTGATCTTCGCATCGTTTCGCATATGTAAGGAAGCTTAGCCAAATCTGATTCCTCCATTAGCCGATCATTTCCTACCACTTGATCAATTTGCATCTGTGCCTTTGTGCCCCTGAAGTCTTGGTTCGTCCAATTTGAACATTAAAAAAAAAACATCAGTAATTGATCAATTATACCCAAGTCAATTTTTAGTCTCGGTTCGTCCAATTTGAACATTCAAAAAAACATCAGTAATTGTTCGTCCAATTTGAACATTCAAAAAAACATCAGTAATTGTTCGCCCAATTTGAACATTCCAAAAAAAAAACATCAGTAATTGATCAATTATACCCAAGTCAATTTTTAGTCTCGGTTCGTCCAATTTGAACATTTAAAAAAACATCAGTAATTGATCAATTATATCCAAGTCAATATTTTTTTGTCTCGGTTCGTCCAATTTGAACATTCAAAAAAATCAGTAATTGATCAGTTATACCCAAATCAATTTTTGCAGAGATAACAACAATTTAATCATAAGCAACCTTGCTAATTAAATAGCTAATTAAAAGTATTTAGCGACATATTAGCGGCAATTAAACATATGCCTCTATTTAATACGAAGAGACAAATGCATATAGTATTTGGAGACAAATGTTTATGCCCCCAATTATTGATCTTATGCTACCTTTTTTTTTTTTGGAAAAATATGCTACCTTTAACAGATTCTTAAAAATAAAATTGCCTCTATAGATTATATATAGGTAGATATCCATTTGATGTAGGTAGGTATCACTTTTTCTTTACTATATCAAATATTTTCCGAAATTGTAAATAAATATTATAATACGAATATACAACTGAAGAGAAGGATTTCCATGTTCCCAAAATTAAACAGTTTTTATTAAAAAAAATTTCTAAACGAATACATGGATCATGATTACATGGGTACAAGAAATCAAGAATATATAGAATCCAAAAATTTTCAATTAAAACTAAACATATTACAATTTTACATCATATTGTCTATACTATAGCTTCCTTGTGATGGACGCTCATATTGGTTTTTTTTTTTCTTACCGCGAAAAGTAAAATTAAAGTTAAGGCCATGAGAAAGATAGTTTGTTGCTAGTTGCAGCTGTTGGCATCCTCTTCGTTTCTCCAGCAAGTGGATGCCATCCTTTAAAGAAATTGACCTGTGTGAAAGATTTCACCAAAACACAAACATCAGATACTGCAGGTTCTTGCTGGCATGAGAAGGTTGCTTTACCATTCATGATTGCTTTCCAATTTTGACCATTCATTCTGCACCAGATCTTCTTCACTCCTTCCTCAAGCATTCTCTTGAGCATTATCCTTACTAATATCAACCTAGCAACGTTCCTTTTTTTTGTTACCTTCCCAGCTTCTACAAATGACTCTAGTGTCACCCCCATAACTCCTAGCCATCATTGAAATTCTTGTCCATTCTTTCCCTTGTATTTTCATCACATCCAGGAACACCAACCATTGATCTTCGATCTTCATTGAGTTGGGGCAAACCTTCCACCGTTCCCATAACCCTTCCCCCTTCCCTGTGGAGTATACTTGGTCTTTGTATCTTTAAAATCATCGCATTATCCCCCTCTCTGAGGAAAGTGTTGGTGGATCGTTCACTCAGAGAAGGAGAGAGTAGGAAAGGGAAGAGAGAAAGGGAAGAAAGAGATTATTTTCTTATTGATTTCCAAATGAGCCAAAGTCTCATATAAATATGCTTGGCAACGAGATTCTCGGATCGTGGAACAATCTAAAAGATTACATCAACAATATTTGGAAATAAAATCTTCTAGGAAATAAAATCTTAAATAGCTATTACTTGATGAAGTCAATGTACCGAATAAGAGCGATCTTCTTGCGAACAGGCCTTCCTTGTGTAGCAGCAGCAGTTGGGCTTTTGAATGTTGGCTGTGCTCGTATCATTGGATTCCCCTTCAAGATTGACCTTGTCCTCAAGGTCTAGTGTAGGATAATTTTGCTTGACATCAGATAGCCACTCCCATGTAGCTTCCCCTTCTGGTAGTTGCTTCCATTTTATTAAAACCTATTCCATAGGCTTGCCTTGTTGTTGAATCGTTCGATGACGTAACACCGTTTCAGGCTCTAATATTGGTTGTCCGTCAAAATCAGCAGCTAAGAGAGGGAAAATGGCTGGTGGAATCTCTCCCTTGTAAGCTTTCAACAAGGAGACATGAAATACCGGGTGAATTCTAGATGTGGGAGGTAGTTCAAGCTCATAGGCAACTAGCCCAAGCTTCTTGAGAATTCTGTCGGGACCAAAGTACTTCTTTGCTAGTTTAGAAGAAGGTCGGGAGGCAACAGTAGTTTGCCTATATGGTTGAAGCTTCACAAAGACCCACACACCTTCTTCAAATTGCTTCTCAATACGATGTCTATCCGTCTGCATTTTCATCCGGTTCTGAGCTCGAGCAAGATTGATCTTTAGCCTGGTTAAAATGGTCTGTCGTTCAATCAAGCACTCATAAAGTTGTCCATACACGGCCTCGAAAGGGGTCATACCAATAGCCGAATGAAAGGAGCTATTGTAAGACCACTCAGCCCAATGCAACACTTTAAACCAAGTCTTTGGATGATCACCAGCAAAACACCTCAAATAGGTCTCGAGACATCGATTCAACACCTCCGATTGCCCGTTAGTTTGTGGGTGATATGCGCTGCTTAACTTAAGCTGAGTTCCTTGTAGTTTAAACAATTCTCGCCAAAAAGAACTAATGAATAATGGCTCACGGTCACTCACAATGGACCTTGGCAAGCCATGTAATTTCCCAATTTCCTTAGAGAACAATTCAGCAAGTTGAAGGGCAGAAAAAGCATGTGCAAGAGCGATGAAATGGGCGTACTTGGAGAGACCATGAGAAGGTGGCAAGTGTGTGATGAAGGTGGCAAGGGTGTGATGAAGTCCATGGCAATATCTTGCCAAATGTGTGTTGGTATAGGTAAAGGTTGTAACAGCCCCCCTGGTTTCAATGGCAAGTACTTCACTTCTTGGCAAGTGTGACAATTAGAGATGAAATTGGCCACTGACTTACGCATCCCAGGCTAAAAGAAATTTGCTGATAATCGAGCAAGTGTTTTAGTGACACCGGCATGGCCACCAGTTAAGGTACAATAGAACTCAGACAACAATGTGTTTTGCAAGGCATGCCCTTCAGGAATAACAATTCTACCATGGCGTGAAATGAGGTCATCAACAATGTTATAATCAGGATGAGAATTGGGATAGTCGCGAACATGTGCAAAGAATTTTTGTCCAGTAGGATCAGTAGAATAATGATGTTGTAATTGATCCAAAAATGTCATTACAGGTCCTGAGATAGCATGTAGAGAAGGTTCGTCAGAGAAAGATCTAGACAAAGCATTTGCCACTCTGTTTTGAGGCCCTGGTTTGTAATGGATGCTACACTGAAATCCCAGAAGTTTTGCAAGCCATTTTTGTTGCTCCGGAGTCTGTATGGTTTGGCTCATTAAGCCTCGAAGGCTCTGTTGGTCCGTAAAGATCTCAAAGGGCCTCCCCAAGAGATATTGCCGCCATTTTTTTACTGCTTCCGTTATAGCAAACATCTCACACACATAGGTCGATGCGCCTTGCATACTTGGAGGTAATTTCTTGCTAAAATAAGCGATAGGATGCCCATTTTGAGTGAGAACTGCACCTATTGCCACATTAGATGCATCTGTTTCTACGGTGAATGGTTGACAAAAATTGGGCAAAGTCAATACGGGAACAGAGGTCAGCGCTTGCTTAAAAGCATCAAAAGCATGGGAAGCCTCAGGAGTCCAAATAAACTGATCAATTTTGAGCAAGTCAGTGAGAGGAGAAGCTGTGGAAGCATAGTTGCGGACAAATTTCCTATACTAGCCCGTAAGGCCTGGGAAGCCTCATAGTGCCTTAATAGTGGTGGGAACAGGCCATGCTAGGATGGCTTCCACTTTAGAAGCATCGACTTGGACCCCATTGCCTGAAATCACATGACCCAGATAATCAACAAAGGATTGACCAAAAGAACATTTAGAGAGTTTTGCATAATATTTGTTATCAACCAAAGTTTGCAAAACTTGTTGGAGGTGAATGATATGCTCTGCAAGATCTCGACTATATATCAAAATATCGTCGAAGAAAACCAAAACAAATTGGCGGAGAAAGGGCCTGAATAAGTCATTCATTGCAGCTTGAAAAGTTGAGGGTGCATTCGTGAGACCGAAAGGCATTACCCGAAATTCATAATGGCCATCAACGGTGCGAAACGCTGCCTTGTGGACATCTTCTTCAGCCACTTGAATTTGGTGGTATCCTGCTCTAAGGTCTATTTTAGAAAAGATAGTAGCACTATGAAGTTCATCAAGAAGTTCATCCACTGTCGGGATGGGGAATCGATCACGAACTGTGATAGCATTGAGAGCTCTATAATCAACACAAAAGCGCCAAGACCCGTCTTTCTTACGCACCAATAACATTGGAGAGGAAAAGGGGCTAGTACTTGGGCGAATAATGCCTTCGCGGAGCATGTCAGAAATCATAAGTTCCATGTCTTGTTTCTGGTGGTACGAGTACCTGTATGGCTTGACATTAATAGGGGAAGAGCTAGGTAGTAGATGAATGTGGTGGTCACAAGGGCGTTTAGGAGGAAGCTCTTGAGGGGTTGCAAAAACTGAGGAATAAAGTTGCAAGAGACCTTGAATCTGAGGATGAACATTGGAAAGCTCTTGGGAAGAAGTATTGGCGGCGCACAAAGAAAGTAATTGTGCAATTTCAATTCCATCATTTTGGGCAAACCTTTTAACTTGGTGATAAGAAGCCATAGTGGGTTGAATTTTGGGTTGGCCTGTAAGAGTGATAAGGGATCCTTCATGGACAAATGTGAGAACCAAATTAGCAAAATCAACCAACACTGGCCCAAGTTGAGACAACCACTGTATACCTAAAATGATATCTGCACCCCTGACTTCTAATAAATATAGATCCAACAAAAAATCATGACCCTGTAGGCCCATACTCAAGTCTGACACCTGGCCCAGGCACCGAAGGGTGTCGCCATTGCCAACAGTTACTGCAAAAGGCGGCGCCGACTGGATAGGCAATTGAAGGAAACGAGCAAGGCATGGTTGAATCAAATTGTGTGTGCTGCCCGAATCTACCAAAACAGAAAATTGATTCCCTGCAATTTCGCCCACAAGCTTCAATGTATTACGAGAACAATGACCATATAAAGCATGTAATGACACCTGAAAATCTGAAGGGTTGATCTTAGGAAACAACTGAGGCTTCGGTGGCAATGGAAGAGATGCCAAAGAGAAGGAAAGAGAACCATCGGGAGGGGGAAGATCAGAGGAAGTATCATCATCATCATCATCGGCCTGCAGAAGTAAAAATGGTGTAGTCCGGCATATATGTCCTGGCTTGTATTGTTCATCACAATTATAGCAAAGTCCTTTGGCCCGTCTGACCTGCATCTCGGCCGGAGTCAACCGCTTGATAGTGGGTTGAGAAGATGGTGCAGGTAACGGTAATGGAGGGCGTTGTAAATTTGGTAGAGCCAAAGGGGGCTTTGGTGGAGCTGGCAAGGCTAAAGGAGACCGCCAAGTGGAATTCGGTGAAGCAGGGGAGAGATGTGATGATGGAGTGAGCCGGTAAGATAAACCCCGCATCTCAGAAAGCCTAACCTCTTGCATAAAAGCGAGCTCTAAAGCCTGATAGTGAGTGGTTGGCTTGAACATAATCACCTCTCGTTGAATCTCAACTTTCAGCCCAACGACAAAAAGATTAAAGAGATGTTCATCGGTGAGGCCCTGAACACGATTAGCTAAGATCTCAAAATCTTTCTGATATTGCGCCACCGTTGTTTTTTGGGTAAGTTTGAAAAGAGTCATTTGAGGTTTAATATGGCCAGATGGACTAAATCGGAGCTCAAGCGCTTGAGTGAAAGCGGGCCAATCAGTGAGTTGATTATTGCGAAACATCCACTGAAACCAAGTGAGAGGTTCATCGGTCATGAAAAAAAAAAGCAATGGTAAGTTTCTGGTGCGTCGGAATAGCATGAAACACAAAATATTGTTCAACCTGAAAAATCCAAGACCGAGGGCCAGTTCCATCAAAGTAGGAGAGGTTGAAGCGAGGGGGTTTCATTTGATAAGTGGAAGAGGAAGGGCTTCGACTAGAAGCAGAGGTTTGGAAAACAAAAGTTGGTGTAGGGATGGGAGCCAACGTTAGAGGAGGAGGGTTTTTTTCCAGTTTAGCGATTTGTAATTGAAGATCAGTGATGGATGAACAATTAACTTCAAGTTGCGATGAATTAGCCTCAAGTTTTGATTCAAGGGATAATTTCAGATCCTGAATCTGGGTGGTGAGGGCAGCAATAGCCTCTGCATAATCAATTTTGGGAGCCATAGAAAGTCAACGAGAGCACCAATGTTGGTGGATCGTTCACTCAGAGAAGGAGAGAGTAGGAAAGGGAAGAGAGAAAGGGAAGAAAGAGATTATTTTCTTATTGATTTCCAAATGAGCCAAAGTCTCATACAAATATGCTTGGCAATGAGATTCTCGGATCGTGGAACAATCTAAAAGATTACATCAAAAATATTTGGAAATAAAATCTTCTAGGAAATAAAATCTTAAAAAGCTATTACTTGATGAAGTCGAGGTACCGAATAGGAGCGATCTTCTTGCGAACAGGCCTTCCTTGTGTAGCAGCAGCAGTTGGGCTTTGAATGTTGGCTGTGCTCGTATCGGAAAGCTTCCCTGATTCGTGTAGCTGTAATCTTGTTTCTTGCCAAAACACTTTCTGGCCTTGGTTCCATTCCTTTAAAACAACATTCATTCCTCTGCCTTGAGATGCTTGCTGCAAGTTGAAAAAAAAATGAACAGAAAGATTTAATTAGTAATTACCTTTGGAACATTCAAGAGATGTACCCTTGTAAAACAAAAGGAACAGATCTACGGTAATTGTATAACTCTAGCCCATGATTGAAAAAAAATGCAAATAGGTTAAAAAAGGGGAAATCCAAAAGTAGTTACAATACCATGATTCAAAAAAAAAAAGTGGTGAAAGCAAAATTGATACCTTTAGGGAAAAGGGAAGGCCTGGTTTGGAAGTGAAACGTAGAAAGTGTCGATCTAGTAATTAAAGAAGAATGCCGACGTAGAGCCATAGAGGATCCAAACCCCTATGGCATCTGGCGGCTGCTTCCATCTTCATCTCTAACAACAGGAATCAATTTTCCGTAAGATAAATATAGAGGGAGAGTTAGAGATACAGAGATTACCTTTGTTTTTGAGGAAACAGCTACGCAAGTCAAAAATTAGAAAAAAAAAAGACAGATAAAACAGAGAAAAATAACTCACAGTCAGAGATCGAGGTATAGAAGATGAGTTCTGATGATGAAGAATTTTTATAAATATATATTAATAAGTAGTTTAATTTCATAAGAAGATAAAAATACAGAGAAATGTAGTGAATTGCTAATCCTTTAATCATTTGGCCAGCATATTATAAATCAAAAATCAAGAAATATGGTAAATGTATATAAATAAAATCAAATAATATTAATTGTAGAATGGTAGTATAGAAATATATTTGACAAATAAGGGTATAATAGGTAATTCAAAAGTTTTACAGGTGAACGTACTTTTTAAAATAGTATAGATTAAAAAAAAACTTGAAAGAGAAAAATCCAAGCAAACAATTAAGGATTTGATTCAAGAGAACCGAGAGAGGAAGAAAGTCCGTTTTGGATCTCCCCTTGTCGGACAGGGGAGGCGGCAAAGAGGGTAGGTTCGTTTGCTACATAACCATTGGAATATGCAGGCGTCATCGAAGATGTGCGAACACAGTAGAATGTCAGGATGGCGCCGCCGCATACTCTCTAAGCAAATAGCAAATTCTCCGCCTTCGGGCTCCGACTCCGTATTCATATCCCCTAGAATTGAATCAATTTCCACTTCCTCAAAGCACTCATCCACATCCGACTTTTTTTTTTGTTAAAACTGAAAATAAAACAAGGCTATGTTAAAGTAAAGCTTCTGGGTAGGGAACCCCTCTCACATCAGCATCCAACACCTGAATGATTTGCTCGGGTGGCCAATGATACATCTCATACTCTTGTTCTAACTCACACCCCATCTTGGAAAGCAAGTCTGCACAAAAATTACCCTCACGCAATGTGTGTTGACATGAACAATTCCACTCCATTTAAGCATCTCCCTAACATCCTGAATAAGTACTCCAAGAGTGTGGAAAGAGATATCAGCAGAATGAATAAGCTCCAAGACAACCTTCGCATCCAGTTCACAAACCACATGTCGAAAACCTTCCTTCCAGGCTAACAATAACCCCAATTTCAAAGCTTGCAACTCTGCAATCATGTTAGAACATTCACCTAAGTGCGCTACAAACCCAACCAACCACTTCCTCGTTGAATCATGGATCAACCCACCAGCATCGGCAATCCCAGAATTGCCACGGGAAGCACCATCCGTATTAAGCTTAACTATCATGTCAAGTGGGGAATTAACGACTTTGATAAATCACGAATTCATATTAACGGCAATCTACAAGATATGACCATGTGTACTTGTCTGGCGTATTTTTTTCTGTTGTTTTTAAGCCTAATTTCTGTATGCATGGATCCCCATACAAGTGCATCACTCGCTCAAATTTTACCCTCACCGTCGGTGCCTGAGCGTTAGCTATTTTTTCACCTTCAGACATATGTGATTTTACACTTCACCGTCTCCGTCATCTTGAAATTTTTATTTTTAAGCAAAAACAAAGTGATCTAAATCACCTAAAGGATCTAAACAAGTTGTAAACTTTTTGGTTGTAATATTTCTTGTAAGTAGTTGCTTCTTTGGATTAATGAAATACTTAATTATCCAAAAAAAAAAGTGATCTAAATCTGTCAGTGGCGTAGCCCCTTTGATTTGAATACATATATATATGTATATGTAACTTGTCCGGTCATCCCAAATTTATTTGGATTGGGATTAGTTTTACATACAACTTCCGAGTTCCGACTTGGACTTGGATTTATGATTTTTTTTTTTGTTAAACCCTAAGTGCCTAAATAATTAGTCCAATCCACCCCTAGAAGAAAGGGAGAATTTCAAAAAAGACACTGGACTAAAATTATTTTGAAATTACTACCATGAACAACATTAATTAGTAGAAAGGAAATTAAGATTTTATTAATTACTCATTAGGAACTTAAAAATACTATTGTAACCTTTTATCCTTTTTTTGTTGCCAAAAAAAAAACCATTTATCCTTTTTTTTCCTTTTCTTCTTTCCCTTCTCCCATTCAGGCAACAATGCAGGTGACCACCAACCCTTAATTGCAGGCTCTGCTGGAACAAATTGATGCACTAGCTTGTAAAGGGAGTGAAACTTTCTTTAGCACTTCTTTTCTGATGAGACCATTTTTGTACTATACGGATTCCATGTTTCATGAAGCCACTGCTTGCTCAGGACAAAGCAGGGCCCATTTACAAACATGTTGGATGTTGGATCCAATGATGCAGTTATGTACTTATGTTGTTAGATTCTAACACCAAGATTGACATGGGCTTACAAGTAAAAGAAAAGCGGTAAAGGCTTGCCTACGCCCCAAGTCCCTCTCCCTTTGGGATCCAAAAGTCCAGTAATAACACCATAATTATAAAGACAATAGAACATTAATTCATTTTAACCATTAAACTTGATAAATACAAGGAAACTTTAGAAACAAAATGAATAAGAAATGTAAGTATTGCTTATACATAGAGCCTTGAAATTATTAACAATTTCTGGCAAAATTTGAATAGATGGATCACTATTTCCAATTTCAATATTCTATGAACTGAGAAATGTATGTTTCATTCTTGAAACCAGCTTTTACCATCCCTTGCCTATGAGCCATAACCAGTCAAGTGTAACCCCTGCAAAGATTCCTCCTAGGAGAAACAAAACAAGCAAATTTCCCAGCGCATTCTGTTCAGGTCCCTGTAAAAAAACCAGAATCCATTAAGTTTTTAGTTCAGAAACTGTCTACAAGTTTCAGAATTGGAGGATATGATATTAATATTAGACTAATATACCTTATAGCCCTTGGGAGCAGAAGTAAGAACGCAGACAGTGAGGTAACCATTAGTTAAGCCCAAGAAGGACGTTATCAGGATCATCCAGCCTTGGTCACCATATTTAGCTGTGAAATAAAATGCTGGGATGAGCAGGAAACGGGAAATTATCACTGTTGTCAGACCTTTCCGTGATTCTAACTTCAAGGATTTCACTAGTGGAATATACCTCCCGATAATATCCCACACATTAAACATTGCTATCAAAACAAGTGCATACCTGAAATGTCATTGTACATATGGTGAATAAGTACATATATACTTAATACATATTTAGAAGGAATAGAACTTTGCAAAAGGAAACATACCAGGTCCCTAAACTGTGTTTTCCTGTATCTTCAGACAAGAACCCCGGAAAAATGGACAATGTCAAAACATATATGAGGAACATGTCGATTGCATAGTCAATGTTCTCAGCTAGTAACTTTTTGTTGCTCAGCCGGTTGTAGTGTTTTGAGCCTTCCTCATCCTGCAGGAAGATATTGATTCTTGTAAAAGAATGAATTGAGAATCACTAGGTGAATTGTAAGTGTGACACAAGAATAGGACATACATCTTGGACTGATGTTTTGATGCCACCAGCAGCCAGATCAGCAGCAACAGTTTTAGAACCTTCGGAGGCTGCCTTTGAGCGGTAGTACTTCACAATGGGTAGTTTTGGAAATATAAATGCATAGAGAAGAACACAGAGCAGCTCAAAAAATGCGGAGATGGCAAAGAATAGAACTGCACAAGGGGTGGGGGTGGAACACAGAAGAAAATCAGTCTCTAATAAAACAAACAGAGGCACATTCTGTGAGAAAAATCAACAATCAAGTAAGAAAGGGATAAAGGCTAACAATACATTTTTCAATCAATTCCATTAACAAGATATATGCAAGAGATTGTAACGCCTAAAGCTTTTGTGGCTGTAAAGGACCAACCAAATATATACCTATAAAACAACTATATCTGTTGAAGAGCCTACTAAAATTTCAGCATTTATAGAAGCAATTCTATAACATAAATTACTCAGTGTTGTACCAGCATATGTGGTTCATATAGATCAGCAAAACCATGCAACATGTAGGGCAGAATCGGATGAGTAAATGACACTAATGTCTTGCAAGTCGATAAATTGTCAAGCTTAATTCAATTTTCATATCTTTATCCTACAATATACTAGGGCAGTTCAGCAGAAAGAGGAAAATCTCCTCTTTTGTGATAGGGCATTAAAGATGAGGCAATTAGTACATACTGGCTCCTTTGCGAAGACCATCCTGCGAATTCTCAAATGCTGCTTTTGTAATTAATCTCAAGGCAGAGGTTAAGACCCCTGATGCAGCCAAACCAGCTACAAATGACTGAAAAATTAAGAAAATATAAGTCATTGAATATCAGAAAGGTTACTCATATCAGATACTGCAGCAAAAATAAAATTTATTAACATGTAAAATTGCCAATCCCTCATACTGACTTGAATAAATTCAGTCTTCATGTAGGAGAGATCTCCAACCATTCCACCTTGGACATGAGCATCTGCAACCCCAAAGACACCACTGATGACACAAATTCCTATGAAAGTTCCGATCCCTCCTTTTCCAGAAGTAGCTAAATCCAACTACATACAAACAGTTGAAAAGAGTACTCAAAATCTTTCTTAAATGAAAAAACTTTGAGTCCATGAAAGGTTAAAGAACATAAAAGTGTGCTTTAACTGCCATCTCAATGTAAACCTATCATGGGCCATGAAACTTGTAAACAAATCATTTTTATGAGCACTGAAGGATCGAATAAATAAAGTCTCATGAACAGCACTTACAACTAAAACTGCAAGGGAGCTTATAAAAAACAGGGTATATCCAAACAGGTTCCTTCTTCTAGTGTTTAGCTTTGCTTCATTGTAAGTCAGTATTGCCAGTGTTCCGAGTGCAAATGGCTGATAAACAAGAGTAAGGACCCTTGAGGGGTGATAATTCTGCAGAAGGGAAAAGAAACTAGGTTAAATCACAAGAGCGCTTATGAATATCACCAGAGAAACCTTTAGCAAAAATAAAGCAAAGCAATTTGAAAGTGGAAGTGCTCTGTAAGAAATGATAGCATGACCTGCAAAGTTCAAAATTTGACAGCCAGAGCCATAGGGCATCAGATTACAATATTAAAGTGAAAAACTTCTTATTATAGATCACCAGTCATCCAAAAATCAGGGTATAATCTGACACTTTGCCATAAAATTGAAAAGCTTTGAAGTTAGAGGAAACTTATTCACCGAAAAAAAAAAAAAAACTCATTGGAGAACTAGGCTGGGGAGTAAAATCACCAGTGGCAAATTAGGAAAGTACAACACAGCTCCCTCACTTTTTGTTATTAAGATAAGATTTCCGGATGAACCTAAGTGCTGATTTTGAATGGAACGAAAGGCAGAAGGCATTTGCCATTTACAAAAAGGTTTCAAACAACATAATATAAAGCATGTTTGAATGTCAATGGTGAGTTGGTGACTGCTGACTGTTTTGCTACAGAGTGGCAAGGAAACTCTGTTTTTTATAGCCGAGCAATGAAACTGAAATTCTATTCAAGTCACACAATCTTGTTATGTTTCTTTAATTGCAAATTAAAACAAAACCAAGTCTCAATATTCTTCTAGTTAACAATTTATATAATCTTTCTTGGCAGGCAATCACAGAAACACAACCATTCTTAAACTCTCACAAAAATGCATAATTAGGATATGAGAATTACCGGAAACAGATAGCCATAGTAATCTTCTATTGTCAGCATACTGTTCCATGAAAAAAGGCAGCCATTCCCAAGAAGCCAACACACAACCATTGCTTTATACTTGCCCTAAATGGCAGCCAAAAAGACCCGTCTTATCAGATTCAACAATCTTGCCTATTTTCTTAATTGTAGAAATCAAAAAGTGGAAAGAATAAACCTCAAGTTTTTGAGAAGCCTCCTCAGGGAACGCCATTGTTGCTTTCTATGACAAGCCTCGTACTGCTACTTGGAACTAAAGCTGTTTAATGTCTAATGATAATGATAAGACCTAAAACCTGCCTACTGAATTAAAAAAACACAAAAGAACAAAAAGAAAAGTCAAGCATTTACAATAATAACGATCTCGTGCAGTATTTTAAGAAAATAAATCTATTTCACTAGTGGAGTATATGTTTATAATTTCTGGTGTGAACCCATTTTTTGTGTTCACACTTTTACCCTTCAAAAATTTTAAAACATAGATCTGAAAAATCAAAAAAGAAAAAAAAATCCCATCTTGTTTCGCACGAAACTATTACACCAAACTTGAAAAAGCATCTAGTATTATGTATGCAGCATAATATATCAAGTCAAATCCAGAAAATAAAAGCTTGATATTCATCAAACAAATATACAAAAGGGCAGTAGTATTTTGTTATGAACAGAGGATTTTAGTTTAATAAAGCAATAAAAATTACTATAATTATTCTACCACTAAATAAAAAATTCAAACGAGAAGCAGCCAAGATCATATTCATAAATCTTCTTTTGGGTAGTATTGAAAGCAAAAAGTTTCAACGATTCCCTACATTAATTTCAAGTCCAACAGAGCAGAGTTTGGAATATCCAAAAGTGCAGAAAACTCTTTTTTTTTTTTTTTTTTTTGAAATGTACGAAACATGGATGGATAACATTGAATCGAAGAAAGAACGTCAAAGTTAAAAGCTCGGGGAAATTCAACTTACTTGTTAAAGAGATTCTTTTCTACGATCACGATAATCTGGAATCTATTGGGACAATTCACTCACTACATCAGAAAATTACTATATATATAGATATAATTTTTTTATTTTGTTAAGATAATAAATTTATTTTGGCAACAATGTTAAGAGTATAAATTAATGCGGATAAAAACAAGCTGGAACTTTTGAAAAGTCCACTTTCTGGTTATGTCATGTGGAAGGAAAAAGAAGAGATTCGGCCGTAAAACAGTGTTAGAGAGATAGAGGAGTTGGAGTTTCTTTCTTAATTCCAAACGAAATATGAATCCGGAACCTACTTAAATTCCTTGTTTGGCCACAGATTTTTCTTCTTTTTTTCTGCCCCCGCCCCGTTTTTTTTTCTTTGTTTTTGACTTTCGTGAGTCAAGCGTTGGCATTTTCAAACATGTTTTGCGGCATTGCATTTGACCAGGACGAAAATTTTTGATCAGAATTTCATGACTAATGTGAGTATCTTATTATTCTTTCTGTCGGATATATATATTGATATTGGCAAGTTGGCATTTATTTATATTTTTTCTTAAAAGGCTGCTTTCTTTTAAAAGGTTCAGGAGGATATTTACTTGTATGAAACAATTGTTCATTCCCAATCCATACACTAAATTCAATTAAACATCTGCTTATTTTAGATATATATATATATGAATGGTGGTCCAATCCAATATCACTGGCGCCCCGTGAATTGAAATTGTTCTTGGCGGGTTTGTGACAATTGTATTTCCAAAATTTTGAACCATTCTAGGTTTGCGAATGCCCTGTCCAATCTTCCCAGGTTGATTATGTTGTCATCTTTCTCGTTGTCCAGGTGAAGTGTTGCCATTCTAAGGGAACTTTGATAAATTATATTGGTGATTGGTTCATATCTAAGAAAAACACTAATAGATGGATCTCTTAAATCCACTATTCATCCCCAAATCAAATGAACAGTGCTTCATAATCGAATTAGAGCCGTTGGATCCTGTCAATTGGCGAAGGAGATTCTGTCACGTGAACGGGTTCCAACCTACCCGCAACCCGTGTCTCGCAGCCCGGCCCGTCTTTAATCCTGGACATTCTTCTTCCCACGATTGCAGCTGCTGCTTTTTGACTTTGGCCCCCAATTTCTCTCTGACTCTCTATTCTCTGGCTCATTTTTGCTTTCATCGATTTCCCTCTGACTTTATTCTCCTATTCATCTATTGTGTTAGACAGAAGCCATAGAATCGATCAGTTTATTGGGTTTATCGTGGTTTGGTCGCTCCTGATATTTTTTGCTTTCTCTTTTGGTTTGGATTTTCTCAAGTCCTTTTCGGTTGCTCCTTTGTTCCTCTTTGCCGTCTTGCTCTGGTTTCTTCTTTGTTATGTATTTCGTTTCTTGGTTCTCTTGTGTCCTGGGTTTTTTCCCCTCTGTTTTCCTTGCCCATTTTGTTTCTTAGGGTTTTCTTGTCTTCTGTTGATCCGCGCCGTCCGTGTCTTCGTCTGCTCGAGAATTGCTTTCTCGGTTGGTCTACCTTGGGTCCTGGTCTATCTTTCTCGCCTTCCGGTTGTTTGGAATCCTGTTGTGAAAGTGCGCCGTCTTGGCCTTGTGCCTTCTGTTGCTTGGTTGTTTCACGTTGTGAGAGTGCGCCGTCTTGCTTCTCTGTTGGTGGTTTATTCAGTAGCCCTTTGGGCTTCAATCAATTGAGATTTTTTTTCATGAACTGTTGCTTTTATAAAATTTTATCTTTGTTGCGGTCTGTTAGTTGCAGTTGGAGAGTAGAACTTTGAAGGATTCCGTTCTGTTTTATAAACCTTTCTCTTTTATTTCCCTATTGCGTTTCAAATTATGACTTCAATCGAATTTCTGGATCAATTTTTCACATAGCTATGTTTGTCTTATTTTGATATCACTAAATAGACAAAGTTCCATAATGTTTAATTAAGGTTCTCTTTCTTTCTCCAGCAATTGATGCTGACATTTGGTCCTATGGTTTAGTATACATTGACATTTAAGAGTAATTGATTGATAAGAGCTTTCCCTGCGTAGATGTAGTATAGAGTCATAAGTACTTGAATATTTGTAATGCATTTTGGAGGAGAAAACATGTACAGGTTATCATGCCTTTGATGTGGCTTTAGCGATTTCTGATTTTAACTTAATCTCAAAGAAAATCTTTACCATTATTTTCTGAATTCTGGTATATCATATATAGGTCTTTCATTTTATGGATTTTACCTTAGCCATTGGCTTTAATAAATCCAAGCAAGTTGAATGTATCTAATTTCACTCAATATGCGATAGTAGTGATGTATTCATATATAATCTAAACCTAAATTAGAATTCACATTGAAATCAAGTTAATGGAGCTTTCAACATTAATTTCAAATCAGTTTTAGTTTTTCTTTTTCTCAAAAAATCTCTTATGATATATATCCTCACAGTTTTTATATGTTTAAATCATTTTTTGTCCTAAATATATGAGTGGCAAAAGTAGTTTCAATTGAGTTTGGGTTATTATCAAGTATAATATTCATACGTATTGATCAGATTTTGATGGGTAATCTTTATTTCCATTTTGTTTTTTCTGGATCAAATTGAAGGAGGTTTTGAGTTGTTTTTGTCTCAAGAATTAAGTCCAGATGCATTTAGAATTTTGTATTTGTGATTGGTGTTGGTATATGGATCACTTTTCCATTCATATGCTGCTGTTTGGTCATCATTTGGAAAGTAGTTTCTTTGTCCTAAATACATGTTAGTTACTTTGTAATCTATGCTTGCCGTTGCGTGTGATACTCTATTTTAGTCTGTTCCTGCAAAAATAAATTTGATCTAGCTTATGTATTTACTTAAAACCTGAATAATGAAGAAACATCACTTTTTCTTCCATTTGTTGCACTTGCAGGTATTGATGGTTTTCTCCTCAATTTCCATTGCATCTGCTGTTCTGTGAAAAATAAGGTTTTAAGTAACCATCCTAAATAAGTTTACAGATGGACTTCATTTTCGTTTGGGTAGTTTGGCTTCATGTTTATTGCCTTGATATGGAATTTGCTGTTGTTCATTATTCAGCAGTGCCACGAGGGGTTATGGTATGCTTTTCTTTCTTTTAGCAAAAGAGTCAAGAATAGGCTCGAACACAAACCTTTATATAATCTTTTCAACCTCCGAACTACTGAAATAAAGAATAGATGAAAGTTTCTATTATGGATTAGCTCCAACAATTAGCATCAAATATGTAACCATTACCAGTCTCGAGGCAAACAAACGTACCAATTGAACTAACTTTTTATGCAAATTACCTTTATTTTCTCTTCCCCCATTCCACTCTTTATTTCATTTATGTTTGATTCTTCTCTGTCAGATTGGTGTTTGATTTTATTTTAGTTTCAGGATTTTGGCGTGCATTGGTTGAGGTCGCTTCCATGTATGTCAAGGGTTCTGGTGCTGAATATAGCACACCACCTTCAATATGGTGATTGTACTAATGGAACTACTATTATTTTAAATATCTTTGCAGGACCTTGCCATTAGCACTTTCCAAGTTGTATTAGTACCAACAATTGTTGGAGGTGAGAGAGAATTATTATTTTATCTGTTAAATCTTTTTTTTTGAAGAACTTTTATCTGTTAATTATAATTGGTTGCACACCAATTATCGTAAATGTAATAGATCTTGACATTAATCATATAATTCTAATGTCCTTTTTATGGCAGTCTTGGCGAATGAATTCTTTCCCAAATTCACTTAAAAAATAATCACAGTGACTCTACTTTGTGGGAGCCCTGTAAGTTCTCAGGATACTTTGTTAAGTATATATAGCTACAATTTGTTAAGCTTTAACACTCACACTGGACTTCGATTGAAAGCTTTGTTCTACATAAAGAACTAATATTGAATTTTTTTTTTTTTAATAATAAGATTGGCCAAGTGTCAGAAGTCTTGAAAACCCAAGGAGCTCAGCTAATACTTCCTGTCGCTGTCCTACATGCTGCTGCGTTTTTTCTTGGTTACTGGATGTCAAAAGTATCATTTGGTGAATCCACTTCTAGGACCATCTCCATAGAATGTGGAATACAGGTTGGCATTTCTTCATTACTATAAAGACATAAGTATTCTGAGATGTTTTAGGTAGCTAAAGCAAGTCTTTAACTTATATTTGACATTTTCTTGGATTTTTATTATGTTATATTTTTATGCTTACAGTTACTGGGAATGGTAAACATTTTGATATCTTCATTATACAGAAACCTTTTTTTATCGGCATAAATGTCACTTTGCACCCTTAAGTTTATACGGACTGCCACATTGCACCCAACTTTTTTATTTTGATCAAAACGCACCCTTAAGTTTTATTTTTGTGCCACTTTGCACCCTCTGTCCGGTAGGACAAACGGATCGGTCACGGTGTCCGACGTGGCACGCCACGTGGACAAAAAATGACACGTGTTATGTTGTCATTCTTTTATTTCTTTACATACACGTATAATCTATGGACAAAATTGTTGTCTTTAGGTTTGATTTAACGCTAAGGTTTTTGTTGCTACTATTGTCAAAATTGATCGACTATATGGTTGCCATAGGTCCTAATTTTGGAATTTTTTTCTGTTGCGTGTCCTATTTTCTGGAAAGGATTTGCCTTTTTAGATTTCATAAGTAAAGCTTACTTGAGATTCCAAAAAGATATATAAAGCTTAGTTGTGAAACATAATTAAGTTGGTGAATATATATGGGATTTTAACTTTATTGAAACAATATGGATCATTTTGTATTTTAGTATATAGGATTAAAAGCTAATGTAATGTTTTTTACTCATCCGTAACTAGAGGCTTAATGTGTACTTTTATGTGAAAGGTTACATGCCATCTAATATGGCTGTTCCATAGAAATCTTTGGTAAGTCACATGGTGTTCTATGAGTGAAAAAAGTTTTCCAAGAAATTGAGTGATATCATAATAGTTTGGTAATCTCATTTTCATGTTTCAAGACATGTGTTAGTTAAGTAAAAGATAGATGAATCTACTTGATTCGTTGACCACTTAAGGAGTTTAAGGTTCAAAATTTAAGTTATTTGGCGATGATAGTATAACGAGAAGGTCAATTTTAGTGTTGAATATTTTTATATGTCTGTCTGTTGCCATTTTTTAAATATCAAAATAATTAAAGAAACTCATTCTCTTCTTATTAGGAAAATCGTTCTTTTCCCTATTGTTAGGCCCTTGATATGGTGCTAGAGGGGGGGTGAATAGCACTTTTAAAGAGTTGATGACAATCTCAAGAACTTAGCCAAAGTTGGGTAGAAATGGTAGATGAAATAGATGAATTTTAATGATAGAAATTGAGGAAATTGAAACACAATGTAAAAGGAGGGTTTATAGAAAGCAAGTACTCACAATTTATAGAGGTTCGGTAATCCCACACTTACATCCTCTACCTTGATCTCCCCAATCAAGGATTTTTCCAAAACCTTCACTAAACCGGTGAAATTCTAGCTTCCACCAAGCCTTTTACAATGAGCTCTCCCCAAGCTCAAATCTTCAAAACAAGTTGATCCTAACTTGTTTCTACCCAAGAAATTAATAAGAAGAAGAAAGTACAATGATCTCCCAAAGATCCCAAGTACAAAGTTTAGCTCAATACAATTTTTCTCTCACAAAGTATAAGAATGAAGAACAAAGAGAAAATATGACTTCTTGGCTTCAATAATGATGAACAATGAATAATCTCTCTCTTAAGAGGCTTCAAATTGCATTTATGATGTGTATTTATAGCCTCTCACATGTTTCTAGCCGTTGGAGACAAGAACTAGCCGTTTGGAGCATTTTTCAACTTTTGAAAACTAGCTGTTATTTTGTTCTGTAGTGAGCGGGTGGCAGTTTTAATACCAGATTTAGTCGACTAAAAGTGTACTGCATGATAAGTTACTGTTCATACAGATTGGGCACATCAGGCTTGACACTTTTAACGCCAGCTTCAGTCGACTAAAAACGTCCAGACTCCAATTTTCGAATATTTGCCTTTCTTTCCATATTTCTTCAAGTTAACCCTTATGTAGGCTTCTCCAAACTTCATATTAATCTTCAATATTGTTTAAGGCTTTCTCCAAATTCGATTTTTGCACTCCAAATAAATTCAAAGTGGTTTTCTTTAAAGCCTACACACTTAATTAGACTTAATTAAATATCAAGGGAGGAATGTTTTGTGATCATCAAAAATTATATGGAGTCAACAATCTCCCCCTTTTTGATGATGACAAAACACCCCTTGCAATAAAGAGTGTTAAGTCTAAATTAATTACCTATATATAATTGCATTGTATAAGAAGAATATAAGATATGCACAAAATTAATCCATGGAAAGCTCCCCCTAAGTTCATGCATAATATCAACAAAAATATGCAAGAGCTCCCCCTAAATATATGCAATATCATTCAACAATTCACTAAGTGACTATTGATTTCTAGCTCATAAACAACAATATTAGTCACAAAGTAAATGATCATCAAATCATAATCATTAAGACTTTACACTAAACAAAACATATAAGTTCATTTGAAATAACACAAAAGAAATTATTGCATTGCACCTTTAGTTACACTCCTCCTATATATATGCTCTCTTCTCCCCCTTTTTGACATCATCAAAAGAGGAATGGAAGGCTTGCAACACTAAAATCAATTTAAAAAAAATTAGAGAATCTCTTCTCCCCTTTTAACTCATAAGACAAAAAAAATCATTTCAAAAGCATAGGCATTTAAGAATATTAAAGCAAGCAAAGCTTCCTTTTTTTAAAAAAAAAATTATCTCATACAAAAGCATGCATATATGTTAGAAGTATTTGGAGACTAAGAAGATGGTGGAGTTGTTTAGGAATGAGCTTGATGGTATTTTTCTCCATTGTCTTCATCTTTCCATTCTTTACTTCCATCTCTATTTTCATCTAACATAATCTTTCAAGTCATCCTCTATCACTTTCCTTATACCAAATCTCTATCATTTCTTCTTTTAAGCCCTAAATGTACTTCTCCCTTTTTCTTTCATGTTTCTTAATCTCTCCTTCATTTGCTCACACTATATCCAACTATATGTATATATATATATATATATATATATATATATTCAAAAGCTCCTTGGACATTTATGTGCTTGTAATTCACAAGTCAATCTCAAGTAGATGTCCTAATCCCCGATCAATAATCAAAAACACATGCAAATCATATATATCATTATCCACAAAAATCTTGATTGTCACATCATCTCTAATGAAGAATCCTTTCACCATGATAGAAATAGGACTATAAAGATATCCAAAAATTATAAAGAGTCCTAAATTCAATTCATTACTCATAGATTCAAATTCAAATGCTCAAGATTCTCCAATAGCAATCATTTCCACTAACTCTCCTTCTCAATATTTCACAATTTTCTAATATTATCTTCCCAATATTTCTCCAAAATGTATTCCATCTTTCCATTTTCTTTGGGATAGAGAAGGCTTATTTGGGTAGTGTGGGGATTTTGAAGGGAAGTTTAGCGTTTTAGGAAGATTAGAAATGAATAGGATGTTAAATTTTGATTCAAGTCTTCCTAAGTTTGATAGGATTATAAGGAATTTAAGGTGTATGATAGAACAAAAATAGGTTCAAGAGTGAATGAAGATTTGAAATATAAGCTCAATGATTTTAGTCTCTTTATCATTCTAAACAAGTGAAAAACTAACTAATTAGAATGAAGTTAATTAATAAAGCCATATTGGTTGAAACCAATAAAAATTTGATCAATAAACTTCTAAGCTAATCAACTAACAATTCACAAAAATGCATGATTCTATTAAGGAAAAATCATTAAAGCACAAACCTTGAATATCAACTAAGTGACAAGCCTAGTTGACCAAATCATTTTGCTTGAAGACCATTTTTGAAAACTCAAGAAAATTTTTATGCATAAACCACAAAAGTTTTCAAGGTGCTTTTGAATAAAATAATGTGTTAATCAATTAAACTCAAATATTTGCAGAAGTCAAGTTAAAATGAATCCATTAAGCACATAAAACACAATTTAAGCACATAGAGATTATTCACATAATGAATCAAAGAGTCTAGCATTTAAGATCACAAAAAATTATGGAGTCAATCAATGATAAACAAATTAAATCTCATGACTACAAAACATGCTTGATATAGCTTTTAAATGTGTTACCTATGGTTCCAAGTCCTTGGATGAGTCTTTTGGAGTTGTCACCAAATGAAACACTTCCACTTTCATTCAATCAAGCATTTCCATTCATGTTTCTTGAATAGTCATGTACAAAGTCTCATGACTATTTCTTTTCCGGTTGAGCCTTCAATGTTTGATCCTTTTGCTTTTTGCTCAACCTACATTCACAACTTTTCAAGTTTGATTTTTAGGTACCCATACTTTGATGGGTCCTTGGGGGTTAGTGAGCATATGAGAACCTTTAGGCACCCAAACCCATTTGGTTTTGGGAGAATTTCTCTCATTATGATAGCAATCATAGGAAAGATGCCCCTTCTTTCCACATGCATAACAATAAGCATTATATCCATAATGTCTCTTTTTAGCAAATGCATTTCTTTTAGGTTCCATATTTCTTTCATTAGTCAATTTGAGAGTTAAATCATCAATACTCATTTGTAAAGCAACATTTTTACTCTCTAAATCAACATAGTCATTTTTAGCATGGTCTATCTCAACTTGAAGCAAGTTTCTGTGCTCAAATACATCAAGATATTCAGTTTTAATCTTAGCAAGCTCATTATTCAAACAATTTGCTTCCTTTATCAATTTCTTGTATTTAATAGCAAGATCTTTAAAATCATTAAGCAAGGAATCATAGACATCAACATCATCATCATTATCATCACAAATTATTGGTAAAGTGGGAGTTACCTCAATCTCATCCTCTTTTGCCATCAAGCAAAGGTTGGCTCTTTCTTCCATCTCACTTTGATCACTATCCGATGATGAGGATTCACTATCGGAAGATGTAGATACCATTTTCTTCTTTTGCCTCTTGTCCTTCCTTGAATGTCCCTCTTTGAGCAATGGACACTCATATTTGTAGTGACCCGACTTCTTGCATTTATAGCACAATATTTTGTCACCTTTGTAGGACTCATGCTTGTTCTTGCCTTTCCAAGATGAGTTTTGATCTTTCTTGTAGCTCTTTCTTCCTTGCCTATTGCTTCTCATGAATCTTTTAAACTTTTTGGTAAGCATGTCAACTTCCTCATCATCACCACTAGATAGACTTCCGGAACTCTCATCAATGACACTCATTTTCAAGGCTAGATTTTTCTTCTTTTCCTTAGCCTCCTTCTTGCCTTCCTCCTCTTCCTCTTTCAATTTTATCTCAAAAGTGAGGAGAGAGCCACAAAGAGTATCCAAGGATATTTCATTCAAGTCCTTAGCTTCCTCAATAGCGGTTACCTTTGCTTTCCAAGCTTTAGGCAAGCTTTTAAGGATTTTCTTCACTTTCTCATTTTCCGGAATATCTTTGTTGAGATGCTTCAATTGGCTACAAATGTTGTTGAATCTTTCAAACATCTTGGAGATACTTTCATTGGATTCCATCTTGAACATCTCATATTTGTGAGTAAGAATGGTGATCTTTGACTCCTTGACTTGTGAAGTTCCTTCATGAGTCACTTTTAACTTATCCCAAATTTCTTTAGCACTTTCACAAGTAGATATTTTATTATATTCGGAAATAGTAAGTGCACGATGTAAAATATTAATAGCTTTGTAGTCGAGTTGTACCTTTCTTATATCATTCTCATTCCAATCTCTCTTTGGCTTAGCTATTGGCTCATGAGTTGTAGCACTAAGCATTGTTGAGATGAATGGACCTTCTTCAACCACATCCCACATAGCAACATCATTTGCCCTCATGAATGCCTTCATTATATTTGCCCAAAATTGGTAGTTGTTCCCATTAAAGAGTGGTGGCCTATGTATGGATAGACCTTCTTTGGGCAAGTCGTCACTTGTAGATGCCATTGTAGGATCTTCCCCAAGGATGTTAAGCCTTAAAAATGTGTTAGGCTCTGATACCAATTGTTAGGCCCTTGATATGGTGCTAGAGGGGGGGTGAATAGCACTTTTAAAGAGTTGATGGCAATCTCAA
>AWWV01006868.1:0-21417 GCA_001974805.1 Corchorus capsularis
GGATGGCCATCAATCTTAGGTATGTTTCTCAACTCTTTCCTTTCCATCTAACCACCGTTCAATTTTTGAACCTAAGCCCTCAAACTACAAAAGCTCAAACCTCCGCCGCCGGGATAGCTCTGTCTTCGACTTGTATCAATCACCACACTCTCTTCTTTAAAAGCCCCCAAGTTAGTTTCACTGAAAGTGCTTCAGGAATCAATCTCCAGAACAGTAACCTTTCCTAAAACCCTAGACCTTTTCTTTCACCGTCTCTTCTCACTCTAAATCCTCCCACTCTAAACTTTCAGCCCTTTTTTTTCCCCAAAAACCCCTATTTTCTTTTTATTTTTTTGTTCTCCCTTTTTTTTTGCTACTACTGAAACCTCTTACTAGAACCCTGAGAAAATCCCAAAAGCTACCTCCCAAAACCAAATTCCCCTCTAAACTCCTCAAAAACTTTTATTATTTTTTTTTTGTTATTAAAAAAAACCTTTAACTTTTTCTCTGTCAAAACGCGTTCCCCTCTCTCTCTCTAAAACCTAGAACCCTCCTCTTCTTTTTTTTTACTCCTCCTCCTTTCCCTTACTATATCTCAGTTTTTATCCCTCTCACTTCACTCTTTTCTTTTTGTCCCTTGTGCAGGTTGTATTTTGCTACAACACGTGAGGAGAGGGATGAGCTGGATCCCCGGTGAAGTTTCCTCTCCCTTTCCTATATATTGTCTGTTTGCGCCTCTCCATTGTGTTGTGATTACCGTATGTAATCGCCTCCCATTTGATGCCTAGTTTGCACGTGTGAAAGGGTGAGCTGGTTGTCGAGCTGGCCTTTTCCCTCTGTTTTGTTTGCTTTCAATTTTAACCTCTCTCCTTTTCTATTTCTCTACAGGTCTTTCTCTACAGGTGACATGTGCCAATGGGGAGCTTACAACTAATGGGAACTAATCAGATTATGCCTCAATTAGGTAAATCCTCTTAAGCATTGTTTTATAGGCGACCGAGCTTTCCTCTGTGTTTCTTAGCTTGTAACTGCTACTGTTTTGATTTTGGCCTATTGACTGCACTGTAATTGCTTGCCTCATTGCTCTGTATGTTGGGAAATTTAGTGTAGCTGGCTCTGTTTTATTTTAATTGTACTATGATGAATTTCTGACATTGACCCTCTGCCTTTGATCTGATGTAAGATGAATGTTATGGGAACTAAAAATGCCTACTGATGCGAAAATGGTCCACTTGCTAAAACTGTGCATTTATTTGTGCCATGAATGTTCATGTATGCCATTAGAAGCGCAATGAACTTTACTTTTTTCTTTGAAGTGCGTGTGTGATAGTGCTATGTGAATGCAAGAAAATTTAGTGTTGATGCAGTGTGTGCGTGTCAAATGGTGCTTGATTATGAAATGCTTTTTAACTGTGAAATATTTATATGAATGCCTTTTTGTGTAAATTGTAATGCTGCTGCAAATGTGTATGATAGTGCTGGGATAACTAACTATATGCTTACTGGTAACTAAAAGAAATGCTCTACATTAGCTACAAAAATGCTTCCTAATTTGTCAATGAGCTAGTTTGCAAAACAACCCTTAAAATGCTACTATCTAGCAAAAGGTAGTTTGAATATGCATGCTGAATTGGTGCAAGGTGTATGCTAAATTCTACTGGAAAGTATGCATATGCATGCTCTGTTTTGAGTGAAGTGAAAATGTGATGAAATACTATGATGCTAAATTTACTTTGAATGCTGTAATTAGATGCAATGATGAGTGCTGACTGTTTGTTGAATTGTGTGAAAATAGTTGTGTAGTGATGAGGATGCCATATATGCAAATATTCTGAATTGTATAGGAAAGAAAATGCTTTCATTTGTGTTTTGAAATGGATTGAGTAGGTGCTGTTTGAGTAAAATGCCTAATGGGATAATGATGAAGCAATGAGCATGCTTGTGTAATGAATATGTGCAAAAAAAAAAAACTGAATTATTATGACTGTGCAGGATGCTTGATGAGAAATGCTCGCTAATTGAAAAATGCTAATACAAATGCATTCTGTGTGATGTATTATGCTGCAAATGTATATGGAAGTGATGATATGCCTGAAATTGATACTAGACTTGTAGGAATGAGGTGTTAAAGTAGACAGTGATGCATGCTAGATAAGAGCGAGCTTGATATCCAATCTTTTTATTTCCTGCTTGCTATGGTGCTTGATGTGAATGGCCTACACTAAATGCAATTAACAATGCAGTGCAACGATTGTAGCTAAATGTTAACTAAATGCTTTCTTATGGCTGTGATTATGTGTGTGGAAAGTGAGTTGCTAGGTGCTCATGTTGATGTATGCTAAACAGGAACGAATGCAAAATGTTGCTGAAATTCTAATGCTAATGAAAAAATCTGGAATGAGACTTTGCCATCTTCTAATCTACCTTCCTCATTCATTCTACAGATTAAAACTTAAATGGAATCTAAGAGGGTCAAATCAGGGAGAAAATTAATGTTCAGGGCGGAAGGAACCAAGGCATGGGACTTGAAATTTGGGGACCGGCAAAAGGAGGAGAGAATTTTATTCTGTTTTGGTATTTTGCAAATGCTCATGTAAAATGTGAAGACAATAAGATGTAAAATGTGAATATACTTGAAAACTACATTTTTTGTATTTTCCTATGATGAGAGAAATGATATTAAAAATTGACTCTCAAGTGCATTTGGGTTTTAAGTTACAATAGATCCAAGACTATGAAGCCAAAGCAAATCGTGCCCAACCAAATCAAAGAAAGGGTAAGGCCCAACTAAATAAGCCCAATATGATAATAGCACAATTAAGAAAAAGATTGACCCAATTAAACACTAGAAGAAGAAATTTTAAAAAGAATGGTCCAAGTGACCTGGAGTAGCCCAAATGTAAAAATGCAGTCTAATAATAAATAAAAATATTTTTTTGGGTTTTTCAAGCTTAGATACTAAAATGACAACCACTACTAATTAGAAAAGACTCACTAATTATTATCCAACTGAAACACTGGAATGAACTACCAATAACAAAAACGCCCTTTACCTAAATTAAATGATATGTGCAAAAAATGGGTGTCTACAGCTACCCCTGTTTGCGAGCTTGTCAACTATCAGGAAGTGTAAAAAGAAGTAGTTTGTATACTTTCTGAGAGTTGGGATGTTAGCAAAGACGTAGACAACCATTTTATTTAGAAACCTGGGAAAACCTTATTTGTTGAAATTTTGAGGAAAGACCGCATCGAATCAATCTGATTCACCGAATTAAGACTGAAGAAAATGTTTGATTCACTGTATCAAACTTTGAAGAAATATTTGAGAATGTGCTTCACCGAGCTCACCGAATCCAATCTTGAAGAAATAATGCACCGCATTAACTTGATTCACCGAATCACCCTGAACTGTTTGAGAATAGCTGCACCGAGCTCACCGAATCCAATAATGCACCGCATTAACTTGATTCACCGAATCACCCTGAACTGTTTGAGAATGTGCTGCACCGAGCTCACCGAATCCAATAATGCACCGCATTATCTTGATTCACCGAATCGTCATGAACTATTTGAAAATGTGCTGCACCGAGCTCACCGAATCCAACTTTGAAGAAATAATGCACTGCATTAACTTGATTCACCGAATCGTCCTGAACTATTTGAAAATATGCTGCACCGAGCTCACCGAATCCAACTTTGAAGATGCTACATTGAGTCATCGGATTCACCGAATCGAACTTTGAAGATGCTCCACTGAGTCATCTGATTCACCGAATCCAACTTTGAAGATGTTACACCGAGTCATTTGATTTTCACGAATCCAACTTGTAGATGCTACACCGAGTCATCTGATTCACTAAATCCAACTTTGAAGATGCTACACCGAATCATCTGATTCACTGAATCCAACTTTGAAGATGCTACACCGAGTCATCTGGTTCACCAAATCCAACTTAGAAGATGCTTCACCGAATCCAACCTAGAAGATGTTTCACCGAGTCGTCTGATTCACCGAACCACTTGAAGATATACTCAAATCACTGAAAACTTCCTTGACTGACCGCACTGTATCACTTGAAGATAAATTTAAACCACTGGAAACTCTTTTGATTGACCGCACTGGATCACTTGAAGATAAATTTAAACCACTAGAAACTTTCTTGATTGACCGCACTGGATCACTTGAAGATAAACTTAAACCACTGGAAACTTGCTTGATTGACCGTACTGGATCACTTGAAGATAAACTTAAACCATTGTAAACTTTCTTGACTGACCGCACTCGATCACTTGAAGATAAACTTAATACCACTGGAAACTTTCTTGACTGATCGCACTGGATCACTCGAAGATGAACTTAAACCACTGGAAACTTTCTTGATTGACCGCACTGGATCACTTGAAGATAAACTTAATACAACTGGAAACTTTCTTGATTGACCGCACTGGATTACTTGAAGATAAACTTAAACAACTGTAAACTTTCTTGACTGACCGCACTGGATCACTTGAAGATAAACTTAAACAACTGTAAACTTTCTTGACTGACCACACTGGATCACTTGAAAATAAACTTAATACCACTGGAAACTTTCTTGATTGACCACACTAGATCACTTTGAAATTCGGCTAAGGAAAGATCACCCCGGATCAACTCTACTAATTCTGCTGATTTGCTGAAACTTTCCTTGGAATACTTAGTTCCAGATATGTTCTATCCAGTTTCTTGACTTAACTGTGAGTTATTGAAATCTCTGCTTGTCTCCTTCCATATCTTTCTTTTCATGCCTTGCCCTAACTTGCCTTTCTTTGCCTATCTTATACCCTCGTGCTTCTTTTGGACTGTATCTGTTCCGAATTATGATTCTTTTGCTCTGAATGACTTCTTTTCCAATTACTTTGAATTCGTCTTCCTACTCTTGCAATAAACCTAACTCCTTGTCTTGTAAACTCCTGCTATAAATGAGGTGGGAATGTCCTAATGTATGCATGTATGAATGCCCATGAATGCCTAATGATTGAATGTTGAATCAATTAAAGAAAGTAAAAGCATTTTAACTTCCCTTAGTTTACCTACTGCTTCTTTGACGAGCTTCCTTGACAAGCCTCTTAGCTGACTTATTTACCCCAATCTTGGTACCATTTTCCTCGCCAACTTCCTGCAACATAATTTAATTTAGAAGTCAAAGTTCTAGTATGTATTGATCATGTAGTTGAATTCTTCTTAAAATATGACTTGATTTAAAATGATTCCACAAGACATTGCCCCTTTTCCCCTGAAAACTTTTTATGACTTTGCTAAAAATGCCCCATAGTTGCCCCACTAAAAAGACTTTCTCAAAAGGTTTGGTGATCACCACTCAGAAAACTTTCTCGTCTGATATCCTTGACTTAACCTTCATCATAAGCTCACAAATGGAATGCAAATCTTTTACAAAATTCATTTTCAAAACATTCACAATTTCTCATTTGTCCAAAAATGGTTTGTATCCTCATTGTGTATTAAAAGAAGTATGGTTCGAAAGGATTGAATAGCAATTGTCAAAAACATTTATTTTGGTGTGTTGGCTTCACTTGTCAAGACTGAAGTGTTTGATGACTTTGTCCAATCTTATTTTCTCGAGGCAATGCTCATAACTGCAAGGAATCACGCTTTTCGAACTGCTTTGGAGGCTCCAAGAATTCCCATTCTTGCTCTAGACTGCCCTTTTTTCAGGTTTTCACCCTAGAGCTTTATCATTTTCTTCTCTCTTTTTTTTTTTTTTACCATGCACTTGCATTTGAAAAAACTTTTGAAACCAATTTTCTCTAAAAACCTTTTTGAGAAAAACACTTTTCTTTTGCAAAAACGATTTTTATTTTAGGAATAATCCCCTGACCTGATCAAAGATGGACTTTATTAGGCATGTAATGTGGGATTGGGTTAGGGGTGTCAAAGAAAGGGTAAAAGACTCAAAAATGTGTTTGAAGGTGCTCGATCCAAGGATCACTTTCTTCTTTGCATGGAAAATTCTTTTAACTTTGATCGATGCCCTTTCCATTCGAACACTGTTCTTTGCAAGCTTCCAATCCTAAACTTGTTCATTTAACTTCTTCTTTATTATATATTTTCTCACATCCCCTCTTCCACTTTGAGCTGCCTTTTGCGGGTTTTCAACTCAAGTTTTCTCCTTTTCCATCCTTCACTTGAGCCGCCCTTTTCGGGTTTTCAACTCAAGTGACCCCCCAATGGATCCAAGCCGCCCTTTGCGGGTTTTCAACTTGGACCCCTCCTTATATTTTGTTTCTCTTTTTCCAACCTCTTTCTTTTTTAGGCTGAGTTTTTTTCTTTTTCTTTCTTCTTTTTTTTTCTTCTCTTTGAGTTGAATGCGAAGGATGTCCTGTTTTTGAACTGTAATTTCTGATTTTCCTTTAACATCAATCACACTGTGAATTCCCTTGCTTGCTTGAGCAACCGCTTATACTTTTGGGACTCTACTTGATCATTTTTGTTTTCCTTTTGAAAATGAAGCTTATGGCTGACTGCTGCTTCTGCGCTCTTGATTTTCACTTGCTTTTATTTCCTTTTTGGCATATGCTATTATTGCAATGGAGTCTTTGATGATCTCAGATAGCATTTTACCATTGCATGTGCTACATTTTCTCCATTGATTCCGCTGCCTTTTCCTAACAAGTTCTTCTTCTTCTTACTTTCTTTTATTCACATTATCCTTATTGACATCTTGCTTTTACCATTGCATGTAAAATATGCCTTTTACTACATTTTGCTTTTAGACATCTTTTTTCAATCCATCACACTCTTCTTCTTTCCTTTTATTCACACCATCCCTATTAGTGTGCTTGGGTATCATTTCCAATTTGCAATAAGCTCTGCTTCTTCTTTACCTCCAGTGTGGAGGGTGATCCTTGATCTGGGTTGATTCGAAAGAAAATCCCTAAGACTCAAAGGGGACAACAATAAATAATTTTTCTGCAAGCGAAGGAATAAGAAAGAAGGCCATTTATCATTTCAGATCTGGATATTTTGATGAAAGGCGACCCTTAAAAACTCAAAACCTTTTTGAAAACTCATTTTTGAAAATCTTTTCTTGAAAACAATTTTGAAAAATGTGTCTTGTTTTAACTGCCCTAAAAATCTGTGCAAGTACATGATGTTGCAATTTTTTATCCTCTTCATTTTTTTATTTTTTTTTCACTTTTCTTTTTTCTCTTTTCTGATGGGTATTTAATAATTGACATCTTCTGCCTTGTTCTCTTGTTTGACCTCCTTATTGATGAGCATTTTCTTGCTACTGAATACTGCCCCTCCTCTAATCACAAAGGCGATAAAGGGGTATCAACAATTAAAGTGGTTTGAAAAGGTGTTACTTAGATGGGCTTATTTGATTTCTGAACCAGTTTGTCTTCTCAAGACCTGAAAGTAATTTGAATTTGGCATTTCGAGTGATTTCCTTTGTGGCATGAAGAGGTTTCAGCACAGGTTGATGGGAATCTGTAATTTTGGTTCAATTTGGTTCAACGAAATAGAATGGACTCTTTAGGCATCAAGGAAAATTGGGGTTAGGCAAAGTGTTGACAAAAAATTGAGATACCTTTCGTTTATTCGTAACTTTTATTGAAAATGATTTTTCTTGTTTTATCATGGAAAACCTCCTCATTCCTTTGGTCATCGCCTAGACGAAGATTTTTTCCCCTTGCTGGGCACTTTTGAGAACTGTCTCTAAGTGGTGATTTACTTGATTCAGCAAATTTTATTATTATTATTATTATTATTATTATTATTATTATTATTATACAAATGAACTTTGATTTCTCAAGTCAATTCTTTCAATTCTTTTGGCTATGAAAGTTTAATAACTCTAACAATTATCAACATAAGGCAATCCTACATGTTGAGAATTCAAAATACAAGAATTTAAACCAAAATGCTATGCTAATGTCATGCATGTGTAAGATATGCTTCGGAGTTTCAGAAATTCCCCCTTTTGTGGGCCTCCGTTGCCCCTTTGGGACTAATTTAGAGCCGTGTGACCCTCTATCACTCAAAAAACTACTCAAGGTATCCCTTCTGATGTTCTCTTCAACTTTTACACTTTGAAATCCCGGAGTCCTCTACTAACTTGCCAACTGTTTGAGCGAGAGCGACTTCACTGGCACGTTCTGGCTTCTTTCAAAGTATTTGAGGAGCAAATTTCATTGACCCTACTTTCTGATTAAGCCTCAAATGGCGCACTAGATGCTTCCAAAGAGACACCCATACTTTCTTGATGATGTTAGACTCCAAGAGAGAAAATAGAAAACAAGTAATATCTACAAGAAATGTGTTATCTATATGCACGAAATATATCTATTTACAAATGATGAGAATGATGCATGACGGATGCATGTACAAATGAACGGATAACATATGATTGATCTATGCATTGCATGATCATATATAAGATGGAATGTATAATGCATGATGGATGCATGACATATACAAATGAATGGATAATGTATCATCGATGCATGAACATATACAAATGAATATCATGATAACTTGACTAATCAGAAATTTGCATGGAACCGCAAAATGACATGTGATATGGCATTTAAAGTTTTATGTGAAAATGGATGCAGGTCATGGCAAACTATGCTGATGAATAAATGTATGGATATGCAAGATCGATTGTGGAGACATGAATGCATGAGAATGTACAATTATGTCAAGATTTATAAAGATTAAACCTGCAAAACAAACGGGTTATGCGAATGCAACTATGAAAAGGCAATACAAAAGAGAAGAGACAAGAATTGGTTAGTAACTGAAAAAAGATACCATAAATTTAATGTAAAGTTTTGCCCCTTTATTTCTGATTAACAAAACTTTATATTTTCCAAAAATGAAAAGGGCGAAAGTGCCCTTGGGGTGGGAAGTCTACCTAAACGCGGATAAAGTCATTACCCGCTCTACGGTCTACCATTTTCAGTAATTACAAGATAAAGGTAAGAGTTGTTCCTTCATGTGGCTAGAGTCAATCTCACGGGTTTGGCACTAACTAGGCTGGATTCGCTCACTTATATGCTGAGTTAGGCTTTGGACAGCCTAAAAGGTTCCCAGACTGTCCAAACTGTATGCCATCTTTGGGCTAGTAAGGACCCCAATCTCTAACCCTGTTACAGGCTCCAAACGAGACGGGTTCAATCTGAGTGGAAGTGTTTGGCACAACCCTCGGGGACAAGAATGCCCCTCGAGAGCTTGCTACTTTACCCCCCGCAAATAAAAGGTAGAGCCCGGGTCTAGGGCTTATGTCATGCAATGCAAAGTGAGTGTGTGGAAGGAACAAAACATACCTTTACCCTAAAACTACCCAGCTAAAACTAAACATACTTACTAACCCCCACAAATGAAACAAGGAAGAGATAAGACATAATAAAGTAAATTTATGCAAACATTAAACAAAGCAGTTAAGCATAAAGAAACAAAATGCAACCAATTATGAATTTCTTTAATTAATGTTAGACTCAAACTCAGCTTGACTCTCTAACCTATGATCCCCAGTGGAGTCGCCAAGCTGTCACAACGTGCGGGTCCGGGGTCCGAACCCTACCGTTAAACGACTTAAGGAAAAAACTGCTAAGCCTGGCCTAAAGGAGTCGCCACTAATCTTTTTTGCCTAGGTGTGATTAGCCACCTACTAATTATTAGACCTAATGGACCATGTGCTTGACGACGGACACACTAAGTCTAATATTACAGTCTACAAACCAAAACCTAGGTCCGGGAGTCGGTTACGTGTGGGGAAGGATTAGCGCCCCCACAACGCCCGTCGATATGACGGTACTGGAAGTCTAACAATAATATGAGGAAAATCCTAAATTGGTTGCTTTTAATCCTAAATGCTTAATCTTAATCTTAATCTTAATCTTAATCTTTTTGTATTTTATTGAGTCTTTAAAACCTTTTATTCCCTTAAATGTGAAAATATGACAAGCTTGACCCTTTGACCGAAAGGGCACTTTTGGAAATTTGCAAGTAAACTTAGACGCAAAAAATGAAGAAACTGACCCTTTCACCGAAGGGCCATTTTTGGAAGACAAAACTAGACTCAGATGCAAAAAGACGAAAATGACCCTTCGACCGGAAGGGTGTTTTTTGGAAATGAAGATACTAAACTTGAATACAAAAGACAACAATGACCCTTTGACCGAAAGGGTACTCTTGGGAAAAGAAAATACTAAACTTAAATGCAAAGGACGAAAATGACCCTTTCACCGAAAGGGTATTTTTGGGAATGAGAATACTAAACTTGAATGCAAAAGACAATACTGACCCTTTGATCGAAAGGGTATTTTTGGGAAAAGAAAATATCATACCTAAATGCAAAAGACAAAAATGACCCTTTCACCGAAAGGGTATTTTCGAGAAAGAAAATACTAAACTTAAATACGAAAAGACGAAAATAACCCTTCGACCGAAAGGGTATTTTTGGAAAAACAAAATAAAACTTTACTTTTTATTTTTATTTTTATTTTTATCTTTTATCAACTCTTTTGAATTTTCTGAATTTTTCTTTAATTAATTAACTGAATCATACTTAACTTAATTTCAAATAAAAGTGGGTACTCTAAACATGATGTAAATGATGCATGGACCGTCAATTTATTAAAAGATGAACATTTAATCGGGGCCACTCCATAAACCCACTGATCCGGTCTCCGGGGCGGTTTATAGAACGGTCTTGACCTAGGAAATCCCATAGAGGGGTATTCCATCTTCGGAATAAATGTTCAATCCCTTGTTATTAAACTCAAATGACATTTGATAATGCAATATGATTAATTGTGGAGTAAACAAGGGTTCAACCGGGGCCACTCCATAAAGCACGACCCGGCATTCCGGCGCGATTTATGAAGCGGTCTCGACCTAGAGAGTCCCTTTCTGGGGAGTCTGATGCGCCAAGGGCTTATCATGGCTTAGAAGGACACATTGGAGCCAATGAAGATCAAGGAGATGACATCGATGCTAGCTTGAAGGAGCATGGAGATGGAAGCACTTGTGACCGGCCATTGCTTGGAGAAGCCGCGCAACACCGGCTACATGACCGGCCACATGACTTGGAGATGCCTGGCCACCACCGGCCACATGACTCGGCCATGCCCGGCTACAACCAGCCACATGACTCGGCCATGCCCGGCCACAACTGGCCACATGATCCTTTAACTATATCGTTGGGTCCAATAACAAGGGCTCGGGCTAAAAGGTTTAAGGAAGCTTTAGTGGGCTTTATAAGATCTCATCTTGAAGAATTGAAGACCATTGAAGACTCTTTGGGCCGATTTGAAGACCACACACCAAGGAATATTCCAAACGATTCCATGGTGTGTACCATTTTATCCATCGATGAGCATTAGGCTTAGCATTGTGTAATTCGGCCATTGGGGCCTTTATTCTATCTTAGATTAGTTATTTATTTAGTCTAGAAGACACTGGGTTGGGCCTTATTTGACTAAGTCCAATCCTTGTTTAATTATGTAATGTTATTTACTTTTCCTAGTAGGACAAGGAGTAGGCTATTTCCTTATTCCTTCCTTTTATGTATGCCGCCCCTTATAGGATTAGGATTTGGGTTTGGAGTAGGTTATGCGCCAACCCCTCCCCTATATAAGGGCTCTTTTATCTCTTGTAAACAGAAGTCAAGTTAATCAATAAAGTTGAGAGGTTTATACCCATATCGATTTCTTTGGCTTCATTGTTCTAGTTTGAGCAAACTTAGGGTTCTTCATCTTGTAGAGTCCTAGCAAGCAATTAGGTTGAGAAAAACTTAGTTGTTTGTGAATCTTGTGATCTTGAGAGTTCAATTGCAGGTCTAATTGAGAGCTTAAGTCCGACGAAAGAGGAGGAATAGCCTTGTGAAGGTCATCGACATACACATCTAGAAGTTGAAGAAGTTCAAGTCGACTTTGGTGGATATTCAAAGGGTAGATTTGAATCTTATACAACTAGATTCGTATCAATTGGTAATCAGAGCATAGGTTGTCATCTCCAATCGATAAATATATCCTTCTTTTCATCATTCATCAAGTTTTCATCCATCAAACTTCATCTTGTTCTTATCGCACCATATAGTTTCAAAAATTCAGAAACTTTGAAAATTCATAGCCGATTCATCTTACATCTTTTTGCTTTGAAATTTCAGATTTGAGTCCCTTATAACTAGTAGTTATATCGAAAAATATCAAAAAAAAAAAGATTCGACCAGAAACTTGTGAATTTTGTCCCGGATTCGTTTGAGCTCGGAAAGCTCTGAAATTTGAGATCTAGACTTCTTTTAGTGTGATCTTTCTGGGAAAAATATTGAAAAAAAATCAAAAAAATCTGTGCTATTATCGATTTTTTTCAGAAACTAGGTTTTTAGTTTGGGAGATTTGGGGATTAGGGTTTTCTTGTGCAATTGATCTAATTAGTTGCAATAGCCCTAATTGATTGTGTAATTGAGATCCTTGGGTTGCTTTTGCTGTGAATTGTATTTTAATTTGAAGAATTTCAGGTTACAAACCCTATTGGATTCAAGTGGTACAAAATAGGAGACAAGTGGTACTAGGGTTTATGCTAACCGATTTGATATTGTGATTTGTGCTTGATTGAGTTTTTGTGCAGCAACTTTGGAGAAGGAAATTCGACATAAGGAGCCTGCATAAGTGGTTTAGTTTGGTTTAAGATCACTTTCCTTTGATTCACAAAGAATTTTGCTACTAATTGATTCACGAGAGGAAAGGAGTGCTCTAGGAGTTGCTCTCATTAGGCCTATTGAAAGCTAGAAAAAGGCATAATCTTGTGAGATCATCGAGAGAGTAGTGGACCGCCAATCCTTAGGATTTGAGTACAAACACGAGAGCACAAGTCAAAGGTATAAGCACACACACACGCTTGTGAGGATTTTTACTACTAATTTTTGTTCTTTGTGTAGGTACCATGGAAAATCAACAAGCAAACACTAATGCCATGTTACACCAAATACTTAAACAACTTGGCACCATGTGTATTAGTTTGGGTGATAGGAGAACTTTGAGAGCCTATGTGAAAGGGGATGTTCATAAGGAGAATTTGTTTCATACTAGGATGTATGCGAATGGGAAGCCTAGTAGTGTGATTATAGATGGGAAGAGTTGTAAAAACATAGTTAGTGATTATTTGGTGAAAGAGTTATAACTACCTACTTCTAATCATCCTAAACCCTATAGCTTAGGTTGTTTCAATGATGAAGAAGAAATTAGTGTTGACAAACAAGTTTTAGTTTCTCTTTCTTTGGGCAGGTACAAGGGAGATGTTTTCTGTGATGTCTTACCCATGCAAGCATGCCATGTACTACTTGGTTGACCTTGGCAATATGACAACAAAGTTCAACATGATGGTGAGATGAACCAATATACTCTCATGTGTGGTAAGAAGCCCTTTACTTTAATTCCTTTATCACTTCAAGAAGCCTTAAAAGATGAAATTAAAGTGAGATGATTTTGCTAAATTGGATGCTGAATTTAGGGCCAAAGAAAAGAGTAAATTTGAACCTAAAATAGATGATTGTTTTGATGATAAAACAACCTTAGTTGAAAAGAGTGTTTGATCGTGTCGTCTATGACCATAAAAATAATCCCCACAATTAACTAACTACAATAGTTAGGGCAAGTAGGGGTCGAATCCCACAGAGAAGGTTTATGTGATGAACAATAAAAAGATAGAAAGATCTTTTCCAAAAATCAAACAGAAAACAGGGGATTGAATAAATCAATTATAAAGAAAACAATTAAACTAAAAATCAAAGCAAAGCAAATCTAAATCTAAATCTAAATCTAAAGCAGAATATAAAGCAAATTAATAAAGCAAACAATAATTATAAAGCATACTTCTTCACCAGTGGTATCATTCAATCAAATTAACTATGGATCCTCGATTTAAAAGATGAATTTCGCATCTTATTCTTGACTGACAACTGATATAGGTTTCCCAACATGTATTTTAGATAAGATGCCGATTAAAGCTGCAGTTATCCATATTATTCCTTCAGTGATCGATTACTTCTTAGGGCTTAAAGATCACTTGAGAACAAAACATTAAGAACAGTTAATTTTACACACATGCCTACAAGTAGAACCATACGAAGAGAAATTTCTCGCCCTCCGGTAGACAAATACCCATTAAGCAGCGATTAAACAAACCTAATTTGCTACATACAATCAAACTTGAGTGATTAATTCTAAGCATGATCTAGCCATAGATCTTCCTTTTACATCGTTAGTGGCCACATAATTCAGTTAAGATTCAGAATCATAAAATTATAACAGGGTTTTGACTACTATCATCAAGAACTTAATACAAAATTATAACTATAGAAATCTCACCATAATCAATTGATTGAATTCACCAAAGGATCAGAAGTATTAAGGATTTAGCTACTCATGGATTTAGGAAAATCCATGAGAGGCATAAGAATACTTACAGGACTGGGGAGGAACGATTTCTCCTCCAAGGATCACTTTCTTTGTTGCGAAGGATGCTACCAAACTTGATCTTCCATTTTTCAGCTTTCAGCTTCTCCGTTTTTCCTTTTGCTTTTCTTTTCCATTTTCGACTTTTGCTTTTGATTCACTTTTGATTTGAACTTTGATTTAAACTTTGATTCGAACTTTGATTTCAATTATTTGATGAAGTGAACTGAATGCTGCTTTATGAACTAAACTCATTACTGTGGGAATGCCCCATTGTATACTTTGAATGCAAACCCGTTCTTTTGTGGCCGATCCTTCATCGTCTTTGCCCCCCCAGTATGGAGGGTGATCCTTGATCAGGGTTGAATCGAAAGAAAATTCATAAGGCTCAAAGGGGACAACTATGGATAATTTTCTACAAGTGAAAGGAATAAGAAAGAAGGCCATTTATCATTTCAGATCTGGATATTTTGATGAAAGGCGACCCTTGGAAAAACTAAACCTTTTGGAAACTCATTTTTGAAAAACCTTTTCTTGAAGACCATTTTCTTGAAAAACGTCTCTTGTTTTTTACTATCCTAAAAATCTGTGCAAGCACATGACGTTGCAATTCTTTTTATTTTCTTTTTGCGACCTCTTTCTTTTTTTAGGCCAAAATTTTTTTTTCTTTTTGCGACCTCTTTCTTTTTTTTTTTTTTTAAGGCCTAGTTTTTCTTCTTCTTTGATGGGAATTTGATGATTGATGTTTTCTGCCTCGTTTCCTCGTCGACCTCCTTATTGATGAACATGAGCATTTCATTGCTACTGAATATTGCCCCTCCACTGATAAGGGCGAAGAAGGTGTCTCAACAATTGAAATGGTTTGGAAAGGTGTTACTTAGGTTGACTTATTTGATCTCTGAACCAATTTGTCTTCTTAAGACCTGAAAGTGATTTGAATTTGGCCTTTCAAGTGATTTCCCCTGTGGTATGAAGAGGTAGAATATCTTGATGGACGTGTGGAATTTCGGTTCAGTTTGTTTTCCAAGAAAAAGAATGAGCTCTTTAGGTATCAAGGTAATTTGGGGTTAGGCAAAGTGTTGACAAAAATTGAAATACCTTTCATTTATTCGTAACTTTGTTGATAAAGAAAAATTTTTCTTATTTTATCATTGAAAACCTCACCATTCACTTGATTCCTAAACTGTCTCTAAGTGTTGATCACTTGATTCTACAAGCTTTATTCTTGTTTAACGACAGAACTTTGTTTGATGAAGTCGATTAATGAAAGTGCAACAACTTGAACCACTATCAACACAATGCAATTCTACATGCTAAAGACTCAAAATACAATGATTTAAGCCAAAATGCTATGCTGATGTCATGCATGTGTAAGCTATGCTCCGAAGTTTGAGAAATTCCCCTTTGGTGGGCTTCCGTTGCCCCTTTTGCGACTGGTTTGGGACTGCTAATTTTTCTCCGTGAGGTCACACAGTTCTCTATTGAAACGGTCACTTTTCTGAGCTGAGAGTGACTTCACCGGCTCGACCTAACTTTCCACAACGTATCCAAGGAGAAAAGCTTATTTACCCCCCCTTTCATCTGCCCTCTTCTCCACTGGCTTTACAATGTGCTTCCCAAAGTGACATATGCTTTCCTGATGTTGTTAGATTCCAAGAACAGGTAGAAAACAAGTAATATCTACAAGTGATATGCATGAACTGTCTATATGTATCCATTAACAAGTATCGATGATAATGCATGATGGATGTATTCTAAAAACAAGTAATTGACTGATGTATGATGTATGCATGAGCATATATACAAGTGAATGGCTTGATGCATGATCAATGCATGAATATATACAAAGGAATGGACAATGCATGCTGGATACATCATATATATACAAATGACTAGCTAATGCATGATGTATGCTTGAACATATACAAAACGATGGCTTGACAACTTCGACAACTCTTGAGAAGGTGCGTGGAAATGCGAAATGCAAGTCTTGTATGTATGAAATCAATGCATGACATGGCAAAATGTGTTGATGAACAAATGTATGAACATGCTTATGACGATATGAGATGCTTGATGGATGCACAATGCAACCTGCGAGACAAAAGAGTTCTTCAAATGCTTCTGCAAAGAGAAAACAACAAAGAACCAAAGAGTGATTAGTAACATGAACATAAATATGAACAAAAACTGAAAATTAGAGAGAAATCGTGCCCCTTCTATCAAAACATTTTCCTTGAAAAACTTTCGGACTATAAGTCCGTATGGAGCAGGTCAGTCCGCCTATTGTGAATAATGCAATTGTCCACTCTACGATCTTATTTTGGAAAAACGAGATAGCAAAGGTAAGAAATGTTCCTTTTGTGTACTAAGGTTTATCCTCACGGGATTGGCTCTACCTAGGCTGGATATCTCTCAAGGTGCCTATATGCTGGGTGAGGTTTCTCAATGGATCTAAAGGTTCCCAGTTCGCCCTTACTGTCGCCCACTCTAGGCTAGTAAGGTCCAGACTGAGTGGAAGTATTTGGCAAAACCCGCACGGAGACGATTGTCACACGAAGGTTTAGCTACTTTACTTCCTCCTAAAGGGATAGAGCTCCGGTATAAGCTCATGTAGAATGAAAATGCAAGTTTTTAGTGCACGTGTGAAGGAACATACAAACCTTTACCAACAATTCCTAACCCAAATTACTAAACTACCCCCAAGAAGAGAAACAATGCATGATAAGTTAGACAAAATATATACAAGAATATGAAAGCATGTAAGCATAAAAAGCATAAAGATAGGCAAGAATAAACAGACATGAATGAACAAGAAAATGCAAGCAACAACCAAATCTAGAAACCCTAATCAACTCTAAACTAGCATCCAGTTCGACTCTCTAACCATCCCCAGTGGAGTCGCCAAACTGTCGCAACGTCCGGGTCCGGGGTCTTCGAACCCTACCGTTGAACGACTTAAAAGAAAGACTACGGAGTCGCCACTAATCTTTTTTTAACCTAGGTGTGATTAGCCACCTATCAGATTATTAAGTTTAATATTAACCTAAGCTTGGCGAAGGTAACACTAAACCTAATAAACGGTCTTCTAACCAGAGTCTTAAAGGTTCGGGAGTCGGGTACGCGTGGGGAAGGATTAGCACCCCCACGACGTCCGTCAAAAAGACGGCACTGACTGGTCTAGAGTTTTCTGTGGGTTTCTAATATTGGTTGTCTTTATCTTTAAGTTTTTTCATGTCATTGGACTCTTTTATTAATTTTAGAAAATAAGCAAATAAACAAGCAAAAATAGGTTTTGGATTTTGAAATTGAATGTTGGGGACTTCCCCGTTTATTATTTGTTCTCTTCTTGGGTTCCTCATGAGAGGATTTTCTTTAAAACTTACCATTAAAACGACTCTATTTGAAAAATGTTGTTTGAATGTTTTGAAAAGACCTAAATTAAACACTTTGAAAACTTGATGGGAACTTTCCCAATTTGAAAAGACCTAAATTGAATACTTTGAAAGCTTGATGAAAAATTTTTGATTTTTGAATCTTGATTTGATTTTTGGATTTTTGGAAAACCTTTTAATTTAATTTTGAAAGACTCATTTTTTCTTTTTTTAATTTTTTCTTGGAAAACTAAAAGAGAACAATTATCAAGCACAAACTCTTTTTAATTTTGAAGAAAATGGTTTTATTCTATTTTCATTTTCAACTTCTTTTTTTTCAATTTTCTTTAACTATTATTTGAAAATTACTAAGTCTAAATCTAGATGCATGAATGCAAATGATGCATGAAATTCCAATATAATTTTAATTTACCCATCAGTTATACGAGGAACACCTTTGGCCGCCTCCCAATAAATGGTAAACGACCTCCGGAAATTTCCAACTCTCCGGGAGAAGGCGAGCAAACTCAGACACGCATGAATGAGCCGCCCGCCTTTCCCATCACGGGATCATTTTAATTTAGAGCCACATGACAGATCTATATTTTGCAACAATTAATGAAAATAAAGATAAATGCAATATGCTTAACTAATATGTCCATTTTTGATCGTGTCGTCAATGACCATAAAATAAATAATTATCCCAACAATTACTAACTAAACTAGTTAGGGCAAGTAGGGGTCGATCCCACAGAGAGAACGGCTCTTCCTTTTCTCAAACAAAACAAATTAATAAAAAGAATTTAAAGAAGAATTAAAATTAAATCTTAACTAAGTAAATTAACTACGAAAGCAATCAAGAAAATAAAAGAAAACAATTAATCAAAAGCAGTGAATAATATCGAAAATAACAATTAAATAGAAACAACCTCCAACATAGAATTAATATCCCTCTTGACAACAATAACATGGATCATCGATATCTAAAGATTATGAGAACCTTGAATAGCTTGTCGGACTTAACCTAAATTACCTTAATTAGATTAGATTACCGATTAAAGTCAATCTATCCCTTTTACTCTTTCAGCAATCAATTACTTTCTTAGGGCTTAGAGATCACTTAGGAATAAAGCATGAAGAACAATTAATTTAATAACAAACACAATGAGAAATTTCTCGCCCATTGATTCTTCTCTCTCTTGGATGGAGGATTAATTCACATCCAATTGCTACATAAAATTAAGCTGGAGTGATTAATTCACAACCTAATCTAGCTAATGCTAACTCAATTTATCATGAAAGTGTCGACCCAATCAATCAAAACAAGCAACATAGAATTCATACAGAGATCCAAGAAATACTCAAATAAATTCTCATATAAAAGCACAAAATCTCACCATGGAATTAGTCAAGAGATCAATTAAATTCTACATTGGAGAAAAGAAAAGATTACTCACTCATAAATTGAGTGATCATCCACAAATAAGAAGAAAAGAACTTATCTATAGAGGAGGAAGAGAGAGGGGCGGCGGCTCCTAGGGTTTTTCTCCTCCAAACCTTCAACTAAACAATATATCTTATGAAGAATAAAATTACTTCTAAAATCTAGACCTAAGGTGGCTATTTATAGTGGAGAAACAAGGGTAGGGCGGTTTAGGGCTGTCTTGGACTCCAAGTAGGATTAGGTGTCATCCTAGAATAGAATCCAAGTCAAAATAGGATTCTGAAATTTTCTGGATTTCTGCAGAAATTTCACTGGCAGATTCGGGCTTGAAAATCGGCAGAATTGGGCTTCAGACTTCAAAGGGAAGTTGTAGAACTCGGAATTAGCTTTCCAAAGAGTACTCATGGGCTTAAAACGGACATTTGAGCAGAAAGTTATGGCCTTTCCACCGAGACTGCGCTGAAAACGGGCTTATATCGCAAATCTACGGGATTAATGCGGGATTTGGATATTCTTTTGGATATTGGGCCTACAGATTGAGATTTTAACTCCAATTATAGGTTTATATGGGCTAAGTATATTCCCATATAAATAATTCAAAATTCCTTAGCTTCAGGGCTTCTTCTGGGCTTGGCTTCAATCCTTTGTAATTTTAGCTCCAATCTTCAATTCTTGCTCCTTGAAATAATTCTTCAATGATCTTCAAATCTTCAAATTATCTTCAAGAAATCTTCAAACACGAACTTTGCATCTCCAAATCTATACTCAAAATTACTTTGCTAATATCTGTGTAAAAAGTAATCAAAATAGCTCCAAAAGTAGTGAAAATAAGCAAATTCTCAATTTCACATCTCATAAAGACTAAAAACACAAATACTTAGAAAATAAGGTATAAATGCATATAAAAGTAGTAAAAAGTATAGAAAAATAGCTATAAAAATATGCATAATTTGAGCTCGATCATATTTCCCCCACACTTGAACTTTGCTAGTCCCTTAGCAAAATCAATGTAAGTTATTCAAAAATCAAAATTTTCAAAAGATCAATTTGACTTCATTCATATATCAAAGAATCAATTTAATCATGAAATCAAAATAGCAAAGAACATCAATAATACTTAATCCAGAGATCAATCAATAGCAAGCATTATCATTCTTAAGTAGCCATAATCAAAGTAGCTCTAATTACTTACCATCCCTTACTTTTATAACTACTTCTCTCTATAAGCTTGTATATTCATCTTTCTTTCCATTACTCAAAAGATTACAATGTCATAAACAAACCAAGGATTCATGTGGGTTATAATAGTTTTTCAAGGGTAATTGTTTTTTAGAAAACTAAGGTTACTAACCTCTGAAGTGTTTATACTTAGGGGTTACTAACTCCCTTTATTTTTATTTTGAGGCTACTAGCACTCTAGAGGGACAATATTTCTGTTGATCCATGCCTCTTATCCTCTTCCCAAGGGTTACTAACTCCTTTTGTTTAAAGAGAAGAGTGACAACAATGGAGTTTTTTTTTTTTTTAAACAGAAAATATCTCTTCTCCTCTTGCAATAAATCACTTCTTTATGAAAACGGTTTTAATTGCCCTTTATATAGATAGTCCCCCACACTTATTCTTGACAAATCTATAGCATGCTTTCTTAATTGTAACTTCAATCAAAATTCAATACAAGTTCTAGAAATAGATAATCATGAAAGCATTGAATAATAAGATCATATCACAAACTTCAATTATACCTAATTCTAAGAAATCAAAACTTCTTACTATAAATCAATCAAAGAATAAAGCATCATTAAAAATTCTAATCATTCATCAATCATCATCAAATCAATCATTCAATATATTCTTGAAAAAATCAAAGAGTTTGAAAAATCATCAAAATTTTCAATTTCAAAAATCAATTTTTTCGAAAAAAAATCTTTTTTCAAAAATTGGAGAAAATAGACGATTCAAAACAATCATATTTTTATCCTAGATTCTCATGCAAAAGACTATCATATGACTCAATAATCAATCAATAATTCAATCGAGTATTCACCCCCCACATAAAATTCACATTGTCCTCAATCGTAAAAAGCAATCATAAAATCAAAGCATGCAAAATATCTTAAAAAAAAATCAAAGAGTTAAGGTTCAATGAAACATACC